>JBCNJP010004614.1:0-13076 GCA_039602395.1 Deinandra increscens subsp. villosa | reverse complement strand
AAAATATTTTATGACTATATTTAAAGAAATTTCATTTTAAATAAAAAAGGTTTTAAGTGTTAAACATATATGTATCAAATTATAGATCTATTTTGATAATCTTTGATATTCTTTATTGAAAATATAAAGGTTTATTTTGAAAAGGTCTTAAAATGGTTTTAAAAGAAAAAGAAAAAAAATTATTCCGTTTCACGTATTTCTGGCGAACTGCGGCCGACGATCGCCGGCTACGTGGAAACAACCCGGAAATCAATTAATCCGTCCGTTTTCTTCAAATTGTTGCCCTAACGTTGCTAAACAATCATTGCTTCTTTAATGCGTGTTTAGAACCAATTTTAATCACGGTTTAATCAACCTAACTCATAATCGTTCGGAGTTTTTTAACTTAAAAGAAACATGGTTTCATCGAGTTTGAGACCCTATAAATTGTTCCACATCACTCAGAGATCAGTTGCGCACCTAACCACAAAAAAATCCGATCAGAAATCATCCATGTGTGTGCTTTCCGCTGCCGCTGCCGTGAGCTCCGGCGACCCCTCCAATTTTTGTTTTCCGACAACGCTTCGAGGTTAGTAATTACATCATTCTGATCAGATTTACCCTACGGTTTCCACTACATAAATTTCGGGACGAAATTTTCCTAAGTAGGGGAGACTGTAACAATCTCAAACTTTTAATTAATAAAGTATAATGTGTTAACATTTAAATTGTTTTGGATGATTTTCTATGTAGTTCTTCAAGTAACATTAGTAATAAAAATTGTTTTCGATTTAATGTGCAACTTGATTTTCATAAACGTTACACAACATCTAATGTCTAGGTCATGTTATGTTATAGATTTCATAATAGATTTTATATAAATAGAAGATTTTTAGACAAGTTTTAGAAGTTGTTTATTAAAAAAATAAAATATTTTATGATTATATTTAAAGAAATTTCATTTTAAATAAAAAAGGTTTTAAGTGTTAAAAATATATGTATCAAATTATAGATTTATTTTGATAATCTTTGATATTCTTTATTGAAAATATAAAGGTTTATTTTGAAAAAAATCTTAAAATGGTTTTAAAAGAAAAAGAAAAAAAACTATTGCGTTTCACGTATTTCCGGCGAACTGCGGCCGACGATCGCCGGCTACGTGGAAACAACTCGGAAATCAATTAATCCTTCCGTTTTTCTTCAAATTGTTGCCCTAACGTTGCTAAACAATCATTGCTTCTTTAATGCGTGTTTAGAACCAATTTTAATCACGGTTTAATCAACCTAACTCATAATCGTTCGGAGTTTTTTAACTTAAAAGAAACATGGTTTCATCGAGTTTGAGACCCTATAAATTGTTCCACATCACTCAGATATCAGTTGCGCACTTAACCACAAACAAATCCGATCTGAAATCATCCATGTGTGTGATTTCCGCTGCCGCTACTGTGAGCTCCGACGACCACTCCAATGGTTGTTTTACGACAACGCTTCGAGGTTAATATTACATCATTCTGATCAGGTTTACCCTACGGTTTCCAATACATAAATTTCGGGACGAAATTTTCCTAAGTAGGGGAGACTGTAACAATCTCGAACTTTTAATTAATAAAGTATAATGTGTTAACATTTAAATTGTTTTGGATGATTTTCTATGTAGTTCTTCAAGTAACATTAGTAATAAATATTGTTTTAGATTTAATGTGCAACTTGATTTTCATAAACGTTTCACAACATTTAATGTCTCGGTCATGTTATGTTATAGATTTCATAATAAAATTTATATAAATAGAAGATTTTTAGACAAGTTTTAGAAGTTGTTTATTAAAAAAAAATATTTTATGATTATATATAAAGAAATTTCATTTTAAATAAAAAAGGTTTTAAGTGTTAAAAATATATGTATCAAATTATAGATCTATTTTGATAATCTTTGATATTCTTTATTGAAAATATAAAGGTTTATTTTAAAAAAATCTTAAAATGGTTTTAAAAGAAAAAGAAAAAAATTATTCCGTTTCACGTATTTCTGGCGAACTGCGGCCGACGATCGCCGGCTACGTGGAAACAACCCGGAAATCAATTAATCCGTCCGTTTTTCTTCAAATTGTTGCCCTAACGTTGCTAAACAATCATTGCTTCTTTAATCCGTGTTTAGAACCAATTTTAATCACGGTTTAATCAACCTAACTCATAATCGTTCGGAGTTTTTAAACTTAAAAGAAACATGGTTTTATCGAGTTTGAGACCTTATAAATTGTTCCACATCACTCAGAGATCAGTTGCGCACCTAACCACAAAAAAATCCGATCTGAAATCATCCATGTGTGTGATTTCCGCTGCCGCTACCGTGTGCTCCGGCGACCCATCCAATTTTTGTTTTCCGACAACGCTTCGAGGTTATTATTACATCATCTGATCAGATTTACCCTACGGTTTCCACTACATAAATTTCGGGACGAAATTTTCCTAAGTAGGGGAGACTGTAACAATCTCGAACTTTTAATTAATAAAGTATAATGTGTTAACATTTAAATTGTGTTGGATGATTTTCTATGTAGTTCTTCAAGTAACATTAGTAATAAATATTGTTTTAGATTTAATGTGCAACTTGATATTCATAAACGTTACACAACATTTAATGTCTTGGTCATGTTATGTTATAGATTTCATAATAAGTTTTATATAAATACAAGATTTTTAGACAAGTTTTAGAAGTTGTTTATTAAAAATAAAATATTTTATGACTATATTTAAAGAAATTTCATTTTAAATAAAAAAGGTTTTAAGTGTTAAACATATATGTATCAAATTATAGATCTATTTTGATAATCTTTGATATTCTTTATTGAAAATATAAAGGTTTATTTTGAAAAGGTCTTAAAATGGTTTTAAAAGAAAAAGAAAAAAAATTATTCCGTTTCACGTATTTCTGGCGAACTGCGGCCGACGATCACCGGCTACGTGGAAACAACCCGGAAATCAATTAATCCGTCCGTTTTCTTCAAATTGTTGCCCTAACGTTGCTAAACAATCATTGCTTCTTTAATGCGTGTTTAGAACCAATTTTAATCACGGTTTAATCAACCTAACTCATAATCGTTCGGAGTTTTTTAACTTAAAAGAAACATGGTTTCATCGAGTTTGAGACCCTATAAATTGTTCCACACCACTCAGAGATCAGTTGCGCACCTAACCACAAAAAAATCCGATCAGAAATCATCCATGTGTGTGCTTTCCGCTGCCGCTGCCGTGAGCTCCGGCGACCCCTCCAATTTTTGTTTTCCGACAACGCTTCGAGGTTAGTAATTATATCATTCTGATCAGATTTACCCTACGGTTTCCACTACATAAATTTCGGGACGAAATTTTCCTAAGTAGGGGAGACTGTAACAATCTCAAACTTTTAATTAATAAAGTATAATGTGTTAACATTTAAATTATTTTGGATGATTTTCTATGTAGTTCTTCAAGTAACATTAGTAATAAAAATTGTTTTCGATTTAATGTGCAACTTGATTTTCATAAACGTTACACAACATCTAATGTCTAGGTCATGTTATGTTATAGATTTCATAATAGATTTTATATAAATAGAAGATTTTTAGACAAGTTTTAGAAGTTGTTTATTAAAAAAATAAAATATTTTATGATTATATTTAAAGAAATTTCATTTTAAATAAAAAAGGTTTTAAGTGTTAAAAATATATGTATCAAATTATAGATTTATTTTGATATTCTTTGATATTCTTTATTGAAAATATAAAGGTTTATTTTGAAAAAATCTTAAAATGGTTTTAAAAGAAAAAGAAAAAAAACTATTGCGTTTCACGTATTTCCGGCGAACTGCGGCCGACGATCGCCGGCTACGTGGAAACAACTCGGAAATCAATTAATCCTTCCGTTTTTCTTCAAATTGTTGCCCTAACGTTGCTAAACAATCATTGCTTCTTTAATGCGTGTTTAGAACCAATTTTAATCACGGTTTAATCAACCTAACTCATAATCGTTCGGAGTTTTTTAACTTAAAAGAAACATGGTTTCATCGAGTTTGAGACCCTATAAATTGTTCCACATCACTCAGATATCAGTTGCGCACTTAACCACAAACAAATCCGATCTGAAATCATCCATGTGTGTGATTTCCGCTGCCGCTACTGTGAGCTCCGACGACCACTCCAATGGTTGTTTTACGACAACGCTTCGAGGTTAATATTACATCATTCTGATCAGGTTTACCCTACGGTTTCCAATACATAAATTTCGGGACGAAATTTTCCTAAGTAGGGGAGAGTGTAACAATCTCGAACTTTTAATTAATAAAGTATAATGTGTTAACATTTAAATTGTTTTGGATGATTTTCTATGTAGTTCTTCAAGTAACATTAGTAATAAATATTGTTTTAGATTTAATGTGCAACTTGATTTTCATAAACGTTTCACAACATTTAATGTCTCGGTCATGTTATGTTATAGATTTCATAATAAAATTTATATAAATAGAAGATTTTTAGACAAGTTTTAGAAGTTGTTTATTAAAAAAAAATATTTTATGATTATATATAAAGAAATTTCATTTTAAATAAAAAAGGTTTTAAGTGTTAAAAATATATGTATCAAATTATAGATCTATTTTGATAATCTTTGATATTCTTTATTGAAAATATAAAGGTTTATTTTAAAAAAATCTTAAAATGGTTTTAAAAGAAAAAGAAAAAAATTATTCCGTTTCACGTATTTCTGGCGAACTGCGGCCGACGATCGCCGGCTACGTGGAAACAACCCGGAAATCAATTAATCCGTCCGTTTTTCTTCAAATTGTTGCCCTAACGTTGCTAAACAATCATTGCTTCTTTAATCCGTGTTTAGAACCAATTTTAATCACGGTTTAATCAACCTAACTCATAATCGTTCGGAGTTTTTAAACTTAAAAGAAACATGGTTTTATCGAGTTTGAGACCTTATAAATTGTTCCACATCACTCAGAGATCAGTTGCGCACCTAACCACAAAAAAATCCGATCTGAAATCATCCATGTGTGTGATTTCCGCTGCCGCTACCGTGTGCTCCGGCGACCCATCCAATTTTTGTTTTCCGACAACGCTTCGAGGTTATTATTACATCATCTGATCAGATTTACCCTACGGTTTCCACTACATAAATTTCGGGACGAAATTTTCCTAAGTAGGGGAGACTGTAACAATCTCGAACTTTTAATTAATAAAGTATAATGTGTTAACATTTAAATTGTGTTGGATGATTTTCTATGTAGTTCTTCAAGTAACATTAGTAATAAATATTGTTTTAGATTTAATGTGCAACTTGATATTCATAAACGTTACACAACATTTAATGTCTTGGTCATGTTATGTTATAGATTTCATAATAAGTTTTATATAAATACAAGATTTTTAGACAAGTTTTAGAAGTTGTTTATTAAAAATAAAATATTTTATGACTATATTTAAAGAAATTTCATTTTAAATAAAAAAGGTTTTAAGTGTTAAACATATATGTATCAAATTATAGATCTATTTTGATAATCTTTGATATTCTTTATTGAAAATATAAAGGTTTATTTTGAAAAGGTCTTAAAATGGTTTTAAAAGAAAAAGAAAAAAAATTATTCCGTTTCACGTATTTCTGGCGAACTGCGGCCGACGATCACCGGCTACGTGGAAACAACCCGGAAATCAATTAATCCGTCCGTTTTCTTCAAATTGTTGCCCTAACGTTGCTAAACAATCATTGCTTCTTTAATGCGTGTTTAGAACCAATTTTAATCACGGTTTAATCAACCTAACTCATAATCGTTCGGAGTTTTTTAACTTAAAAGAAACATGGTTTCATCGAGTTTGAGACCCTATAAATTGTTCCACATCACTCAGAGATCAGTTGCGCACCTAACCACAAAAAAATCCGATCAGAAATCATCCATGTGTGTGCTTTCCGCTGCCGCTGCCGTGAGCTCCGGCGACCCCTCCAATTTTTGTTTTCCGACAACGCTTCGAGGTTAGTAATTACATCATTCTGATCAGATTTACCCTACGGTTTCCACTACATAAATTTCGGGACGAAATTTTCCTAAGTAGGGGAGACTGTAACAATCTCAAACTTTTAATTAATAAAGTATAATGTGTTAACATTTAAATTGTTTTGGATGATTTTCTATGTAGTTCTTCAAGTAACATTAGTAATAAAAATTGTTTTCGATTTAATGTGCAACTTGATTTTCATAAACGTTACACAACATCTAATGTCTAGGTCATGTTATGTTATAGATTTCATAATAGATTTTATATAAATAGAAGATTTTTAGACAAGTTTTAGAAGTTGTTTATTAAAAAAATAAAATATTTTATGATTATATTTAAAGAAATTTCATTTTAAATAAAAAAGGTTTTAAGTGTTAAAAATATATGTATCAAATTATAGATTTATTTTGATAATCTTTGATATTCTTTATTGAAAATATAAAGGTTTATTTTGAAAAAAATCTTAAAATGGTTTTAAAAGAAAAAGAAAAAAAACTATTGCGTTTCACGTATTTCCAGCGAACTGCGGCCGACGATCGCCGGCTACGTGGAAACAACTCGGAAATCAATTAATCCTTCCGTTTTTCTTCAAATTGTTGCCCTAACGTTGCTAAACAATCATTGCTTCTTTAATGCGTGTTTAGAACCAATTTTAATCACGGTTTAATCAACCTAACTCATAATCGTTCGGAGTTTTTTAACTTAAAAGAAACATGGTTTCATCGAGTTTGAGACCCTATAAATTGTTCCACATCACTCAGATATCAGTTGCGCACTTAACCACAAACAAATCCGATCTGAAATCATCCATGTGTGTGATTTCCGCCGCCGCTACTGTGAGCTCCGACGACCACTCCAATGGTTGTTTTACGATAACGCTTCGAGGTTAATATTACATCATTCTGATCAGGTTTACCCTACGGTTTCCAATACATAAATTTCGGGACGAAATTTTCCTAAGTAGGGGAGACTGTAACAATCTCGAACTTTTAATTAATAAAGTATAATGTGTTAACATTTAAATTGTTTTGGATGATTTTCTATGTAGTTCTTCAAGTAACATTAGTAATAAATATTGTTTTAGATTTAATGTGCAACTTGATTTTCATAAACGTTTCACAACATTTAATGTCTCGGTCATGTTATGTTATAGATTTCATAATAAAATTTATATAAATAGAAGATTTTTAGACAAGTTTTAGAAGTTGTTTATTAAAAAAAATATTTTATGATTATATATAAAGAAATTTCATTTTAAATAAAAAAGGTTTTAAGTGTTAAAAATATATGTATCAAATTATAGATCTATTTTGATAATCTTTTATATCCTTTATTGAAAATATAAAGGTTTATTTTAAAAAAATCTTAAAATGGTTTTAAAAGAAAAAGAAAAAAATTATTCCGTTTCACGTATTTCTGGCGAACTGCGGCCGACGATCGCCGGCTACGTGGAAACAACCCGGAAATCAATTAATCCGTCCGTTTTTCTTCAAATTGTTGCCCTAACGTTGCTAAACAATCATTGCTTCTTTAATCCGTGTTTAGAACCAATTTTAATCACGGTTTAATCAACCTAACTCATAATCGTTCGGAGTTTTTAAACTTAAAAGAAACATGGTTTTATCGAGTTTGAGACCTTATAAATTGTTCCACATCACTCAGAGATCAGTTGCGCACCTAACCACAAAAAAATCCGATCTGAAATCATCCATGTGTGTGATTTCCGCTGCCGCTACCGTGTGCTCCGGCGACCCATCCAATTTTTGTTTTCCGACAACGCTTCGAGGTTATTATTACATCATCTGATCAGACTTACCCTACGGTTTCCACTACATAAATTTCGGGATGAAATTTTTCTAAGTAGGGGAGACTGTAACAATCTCGAACTTTTAATTAATAAAGTATAATGTGTTAACATTTAAATTGTGTTGGATGATTTTCTATGTAGTTCTTCAAGTAACATTAGTAATAAATATTGTTTTAGATTTAATGTGCAACTTGATATTCATAAACGTTACACAACATTTAATGTCTTGGTCATGTTATGTTATAGATTTCATAATAAGTTTTATATAAATACAAGATTTTTAGACAAGTTTTAGAAGTTGTTTATTAAAAATAAAATATTTTATGACTATATTTAAAGAAATTTCATTTTAAATAAAAAAGGTTTTAAGTGTTAAACATATATGTATCAAATTATAGATCTATTTTGATAATCTTTGATATTCTTTATTGAAAATATAAAGGTTTATTTTGAAAAGGTCTTAAAATGGTTTTAAAAGAAAAAGAAAAAAAATTATTCCGTTTCACGTATTTCTGGCGAACTGCGGCCGACGATCACCGGCTACGTGGAAACAACCCGGAAATCAATTAATCCGTCCGTTTTCTTCAAATTGTTGCCCTAACGTTGCTAAACAATCATTGCTTCTTTAATGCGTGTTTAGAACCAATTTTAATCACGGTTTAATCAACCTAACTCATAATCGTTCGGAGTTTTTTAACTTAAAAGAAACATGGTTTCATCGAGTTTGAGACCCTATAAATTGTTCCACACCACTCAGAGATCAGTTGCGCACCTAACCACAAAAAAATCCGATCAGAAATCATCCATGTGTGTGCTTTCCGCTGCCGCTGCCGTGAGCTCCGGCGACCCCTCCAATTTTTGTTTTCCGACAACGCTTCGAGGTTAGTAATTATATCATTCTGATCAGATTTACCCTACGGTTTCCACTACATAAATTTCGGGACGAAATTTTCCTAAGTAGGGGAGACTGTAACAATCTCAAACTTTTAATTAATAAAGTATAATGTGTTAACATTTAAATTATTTTGGATGATTTTCTATGTAGTTCTTCAAGTAACATTAGTAATAAAAATTGTTTTCGATTTAATGTGCAACTTGATTTTCATAAACGTTACACAACATCTAATGTCTAGGTCATGTTATGTTATAGATTTCATAATAGATTTTATATAAATAGAAGATTTTTAGACAAGTTTTAGAAGTTGTTTATTAAAAAAATAAAATATTTTATGATTATATTTAAAGAAATTTCATTTTAAATAAAAAAGGTTTTAAGTGTTAAAAATATATGTATCAAATTATAGATTTATTTTGATATTCTTTGATATTCTTTATTGAAAATATAAAGGTTTATTTTGAAAAAATCTTAAAATGGTTTTAAAAGAAAAAGAAAAAAAACTATTGCGTTTCACGTATTTCCGGCGAACTGCGGCCGACGATCGCCGGCTACGTGGAAACAACTCGGAAATCAATTAATCCTTCCGTTTTTCTTCAAATTGTTGCCCTAACGTTGCTAAACAATCATTGCTTCTTTAATGCGTGTTTAGAACCAATTTTAATCACGGTTTAATCAACCTAACTCATAATCGTTCGGAGTTTTTTAACTTAAAAGAAACATGGTTTCATCGAGTTTGAGACCCTATAAATTGTTCCACATCACTCAGATATCAGTTGCGCACTTAACCACAAACAAATCCGATCTGAAATCATCCATGTGTGTGATTTCCGCTGCCGCTACTGTGAGCTCCGACGACCACTCCAATGGTTGTTTTACGACAACGCTTCGAGGTTAATATTACATCATTCTGATCAGGTTTACCCTACGGTTTCCAATACATAAATTTCGGGACGAAATTTTCCTAAGTAGGGGAGAGTGTAACAATCTCGAACTTTTAATTAATAAAGTATAATGTGTTAACATTTAAATTGTTTTGGATGATTTTCTATGTAGTTCTTCAAGTAACATTAGTAATAAATATTGTTTTAGATTTAATGTGCAACTTGATTTTCATAAACGTTTCACAACATTTAATGTCTCGGTCATGTTATGTTATAGATTTCATAATAAAATTTATATAAATAGAAGATTTTTAGACAAGTTTTAGAAGTTGTTTATTAAAAAAAAAAATTTTATGATTATATATAAAGAAATTTCATTTTAAATAAAAAAGGTTTTAAGTGTTAAAAATATATGTATCAAATTATAGATCTATTTTGATAATCTTTGATATTCTTTATTGAAAATATAAAGGTTTATTTTAAAAAAATCTTAAAATGGTTTTAAAAGAAAAAGAAAAAAATTATTCCGTTTCACGTATTTCTGGCGAACTGCGGCCGACGATCGCCGGCTACGTGGAAACAACCCGGAAATCAATTAATCCGTCCGTTTTTCTTCAAATTGTTGCCCTAACGTTGCTAAACAATCATTGCTTCTTTAATCCGTGTTTAGAACCAATTTTAATCACGGTTTAATCAACCTAACTCATAATCGTTCGGAGTTTTTAAACTTAAAAGAAACATGGTTTTATCGAGTTTGAGACCTTATAAATTGTTCCACATCACTCAGAGATCAGTTGCGCACCTAACCACAAAAAAATCCGATCTGAAATCATCCATGTGTGTGATTTCCGCTGCCGCTACCGTGTGCTCCGGCGACCCATCCAATTTTTGTTTTCCGACAACGCTTCGAGGTTATTATTACATCATCTGATCAGATTTACCCTACGGTTTCCACTACATAAATTTCGGAACGAAATTTTCCTAAGTAGGGGAGACTGTAACAATCTCGAACTTTTAATTAATAAAGTATAATGTGTTAACATTTAAATTGTGTTGGATGATTTTCTATGTAGTTCTTCAAGTAACATTAGTAATAAATATTGTTTTAGATTTAATGTGCAACTTGATATTCATAAACGTTACACAACATTTAATGTCTTGGTCATGTTATGTTATAGATTTCATAATAAGTTTTATATAAATACAAGATTTTTAGACAAGTTTTAGAAGTTGTTTATTAAAAATAAAATATTTTATGACTATATTTAAAGAAATTTCATTTTAAATAAAAAAGGTTTTAAGTGTTAAACATATATGTATCAAATTATAGATCTATTTTGATAATCTTTGATATTCTTTATTGAAAATATAAAGGTTTATTTTGAAAAGGTCTTAAAATGGTTTTAAAAGAAAAAGAAAAAAAATTATTCCGTTTCACGTATTTCTGGCGAACTGCGGCCGACGATCACCGGCTACGTGGAAACAACCCGGAAATCAATTAATCCGTCCGTTTTCTTCAAATTGTTGCCCTAACGTTGCTAAACAATCATTGCTTCTTTAATGCGTGTTTAGAACCAATTTTAATCACGGTTTAATCAACCTAACTCATAATCGTTCGGAGTTTTTTAACTTAAAAGAAACATGGTTTCATCGAGTTTGAGACCCTATAAATTGTTCCACATCACTCAGAGATCAGTTGCGCACCTAACCACAAAAAAATCCGATCAGAAATCATCCATGTGTGTGCTTTCCGCTGCCGCTGCCGTGAGCTTCGGCGACCCCTCCAATTTTTGTTTTCCGACAACGCTTCGAGGTTAGTAATTACATCATTCTGATCAGATTTACCCTACGGTTTCCACTACATAAATTTCGGGACGAAATTTTCCTAAGTAGGGGAGACTGTAACAATCTCAAACTTTTAATTAATAAAGTATAATGTGTTAACATTTAAATTGTTTTGGATGATTTTCTATGTAGTTCTTCAAGTAATATTAGTAATAAAAATTGTTTTCGATTTAATGTGCAACTTGATTTTCATAAACGTTACACAACATCTAATGTCTAGGTCATGTTATGTTATAGATTTCATAATAGATTTTATATAAATAGAAGATTTTTAGACAAGTTTTAGAAGTTGTTTATTAAAAAAATAAAATATTTTATGCTTATATTTAAAGAAATTTCATTTTAAATAAAAAAGGTTTTAAGTGTTAAAAATATATGTATCAAATTATAGATTTATTTTGATAATCTTTGATATTCTTTATTGAAAATATAAAGGTTTATTTTGAAAAAATCTTAAAATGGTTTTAAAAGAAAAAGAAAAAAAACTATTGCGTTTCACGTATTTCCGGCGAACTGCGGCCGACGATCGCCGGCTACGTGGAAACAACTCGGAAATCAATTAATCCTTCCGTTTTTCTTCAAATTGTTGCCCTAACGTTGCTAAACAATCATTGCTTCTTTAATGCGTGTTTAGAACCAATTTTAATCACGGTTTAATCAACCTAACTCATAATTGTTCGGAGTTTTTTAACTTAAAAGAAACATGGTTTCATCGAGTTTGAGACCCTATAGATTGTTCCACATCACTCAGATATCAGTTGCGCACTTAACCACAAAAAAATCCGATCTGAAATCATCCATGTGTGTGATTTCCGCTGCCGCTACTGTGAGCTCCGACGACCACTCCAATGGTTGTTTTACGACAACGCTTCGAGGTTAATATTACATCATTCTGATCAGGTTTACCCTACGGTTTCCAATACATAAATTTCGGGACGAAATTTTCCTAAGTAGGGGAGACTGTAACAATCTCGAACTTTTAATTAATAAAGTATAATGTGTTAACATTTAAATTGTTTTGGATGATTTTCTATGTAGTTCTTCAAGTAACATTAGTAATAAATATAGTTTTAGATTTAATGTGCAACTTGATTTTCATAAACGTTACACAACATTTAATGTCTCGGTCATGTTATGTTATAGATTTCATAATAAATTTTATATAAATAGAAGATTTTTAGACAAGTTTTAGAAGTTGTTTATTAAAAAAAAAATATTTTATGATTATATTTAAAGAAATTTCATTTTAAATAAAAAAGGTTTTAAGTGTTAAAAATATATGTATCAAATTATAGATCTATTTTGATAATCTTTGATATTCTTTATTGGAAATATAAATGTTTATTTTGAAAAAATCTTAAAATGGTTTTAAAAGAAAAAGAAAAAAAATTATTCCGTTTCACGTATTTCTGGCGAACTGCGGCCGACGATCGCCGGCTACGTGGAAACAACTCGGAAATCAATTAATCCGTCCGTTTTTCTTTAAAATGTTGCCCTAACGTTTCTAAACAATCATTGCTTCTTTAATCCGTGTTTAGAACCAATTTTAATCACGGTTTAATCAACCTAACTCATAATCGTTCGGAGTTTTTTAACTTAAAAGAAACATGGTTTTATCGAGTTTGAGACCC
>JBCNJP010004608.1:0-28126 GCA_039602395.1 Deinandra increscens subsp. villosa | reverse complement strand
ATAATTAGGTAATAACTAGTGGAACATCATGAGCTTTATACATTACACACCTTATCATATTTATGACTACACATAAAAAAATGATAAAAGAAAAACCAATAGCCTAAAGCTTATACATATATATAGACAAGCTTTTATACATAAATATAGACAAAGATATAGACCGGTGAAGAGTATAATTTATGATAAAGTACTTGCAATCGTTAAAAGTTGGAACTAAATGAACCAAAAATGAGACTTGACACATAATGAAGGATACAATCGGATAACTCACAGCCACGAAAGTAGAAAGGTAGGAATCGGATAACGCACCCGTTTGCATTACTAGGGGTGTGTTTGGTTGTGGAAAAGGTTTTACAATTTTTCATTTTCAGTTTTCTAGAAAAATAAAATGGGTTTTCCATCTCTAGAAAACAAATGGAATTGTTTTAAAAACGCGTTCTAAACCAAAAGATGGGTTTTTCATTTTCTAATATAAAAACTAAAAAACGAAAACGGAAAATAGAAAACAAAAAAAAGTATTTTCCAATTTTAGTTTAAAAGTTAGAAAACACCGTTTTCTGTTTTCTAAAAAAATTTCTGAAAAACTACAATTTGAACGCGTTTTCTGTTTTCCATATTTTCTTAGAAAACAGAAATGGAAAACATGGTGCTGTTTTACTAAACGCACCCTAGAAGACTCAAATTCTAAATTTGAGAGTGGTGAACAATGATGTGTAATTTTTTCATTAAAAAAGTACCTTCTTTGGAGTCATCCATTGCTTCAAGTTTCCAAGAGCGTTATTTACGGATTTCACCACTGTTCCAATCTGCAGTGCACATACATACTTATTGCATCATTTAATGTTTGTCACAACTGAAATTGAACTAAATTGAAAATAGTTTTGAATGTTTTACAAAAAGTGATTATCATTCTAGTTTCTGAATATACTCAAGAGCAAAATCATCATATGATTGATCAAGATAGAGACTTTTCAATCACTTTAAAACTGATTTTCCTTAGTTCAAGTTAATTGATAATAAGAAGTGGTCGAATTAGAACTCGGTTCATAACAAATTTTTTATATTATATTCGTTTCAACTACTTTACTGACAACAATTTTAAATTTTAAATTACAGTAAACAAAAAGTTTAGCTCAACCCACGAATCAACGAACCTCCAGACCCCTCTAGTTCCGGCCATGACTCTAAAAACACCAATTCAAACACTCATATAGCTTCATCATCTATGATCATACACAAAAGGTACAAACACAAATATATGTGTATATGTGCAAGAATTAATACAAAATTTCTATGTTTTTTAAGAATAGTTCAAATGGATCATTGATCCAGTTATGTTTGTTTCTTTTTTTTAATGTTTTTTACACATCAGAGTCAGTGGTAAGATCATAGATACTAAAAACATAAAAATGATTGAAAATTTAAAACTAAAAAAAATTACTCTTTTGTTAGAGTTTTTCTTTTTCTTTTTTCTTCATATCTAGCTAGCTAGTTTCATGAATTTTCTTTAAATGTATATCAGTTTTATATAGTTCAAGTTCTTTTGTCCAAATCTAGTTCCATGATTTAATTCTTTATAATTAAAATCGATAATTTTATTATCTTTAATTTAAATATAATATTACGATCTTCTAAAAATAGTCATTTGTTTCTTTCAAAAAATTCGCTCGGTAACCTGTAATATAACGTGCGTAATTATTATATATAGATGTATAATTATTATCATATAGATATGATGTATACTCATCGTTAAAGTGTAATATTACCTCATCTCTATAAGCTTCAACATGATGCTTGCCGAGATCCCGTTTAAGAGCCATGGATATATCGTTTTCTCTATCTTCGAGAATTCGGAGCAATCCATGGAGCTGTGAAATCCTCCATGATGATTCCTTCGTCTTCCCGGAGTTGAAAGCTTCCCTTAATTCCTTCAAATCTGCTTCAAGATGATCATGATCATCAACTGACATTATTTTATGTGATATATTTTGGACAGATGATAAATATAATATGGAGGAAGATTATATTGTATAGATGTTGCAGGAGGAATTTAAGATGACAATGGAATTTATAGAAAGAAGTTGGAAGTATAATATTTGAAGATGTGGATGATGTGATACAGTGATACTTTGTGAATATTTCAACCACCAAATATAAGTATTTTGACTCATTTTACTTGGATGGTGTCATGTTTGTTAACCCATTTATCTCTATATACCCCTTCAATTTCATATGTAAAGTAGTAAAAAGTATAAATAATGGTTAAATATATATTTAAAATAAAATTTAAAAAGTGTATATAAATGAAATCATGTAATTAATGTTCTCATTTATATCATTAAAAGAAAGCAGTTGTGATGGACCATTTGATGAGTTGTTTTTTCTTCTTTAATTTTTAAAAATCTAACACTTTTATATTTATAGTATACCGTCACGACGTAATAATTTATGACATGTATATTTTTATATGGGCTGTATTAAAAGGAAATTGATTTTGTCAAAAAGAAAAAAGGAAACATTAGATTTTTGACATGTGACTTAATTAAGAAATAAGAGTAAATGACGATTTAGTTCTAAAACAAAACAATACAAACCATGTTGTATTAACGTAAAACAATACAGTTTATAAATTGAGTACATTTTTAGTTATTTCCAATACATTTTATCCTAAATAAAACAGTATGAACTATGTTGTTTTAATGTAAAGCAACATAATTTTTGTGCTATTTTGCTTTAAAAAACATAAAATGTGTTGTTTTAATACAAATCAAAATAGAAATAGTAGTTTTAACACAAAACAGCAAGTACAATGAAACTAGTACAGTGTTCACTGGGTCTTCGCCGGCGTGACTTCGGTCTGGGCTCTCGTGCCACTAGTACAGTGCGCAAGTCCATCTGAGTTACAGTCAGGCTGGTCACCCCGGATTACCTCTATGCCTGAGCGCGGACACCTATGTGGTGGGTGAATCTTGGTGACTTGTGCGCCTGCGTGGCGCAGTTGATGATGCGTGATTCTTTGTGACTTACGCATGGCGTGAAACTGAGTGATGTGTGGGTCTAGGTGACATGCGCGCGTGGCATAACTACGAAAGGCTAGCGTGCACGTGACCAGTCATCAACTACTAAGAATAGACTAGTTAATTGTGCTCTTACATAGTTTTATTTTTCACCACTTTAAAACGAGCAGAACCATCCATATTAGATCAATGAAACCAAAAAGTTTATTAATATGTTTAATAAAATTCTTGACTACGTCTTTAATATTTTGTGTTTCGATTTCAACCTCCACACTGTAAATAGAAGGCTCATTTGTTGACGATATTTATTTATATCATCTTAAATATAAAAATGTCACATACTTGTAAATATCCAACATGTCTTAAGGCGATATTTATTTATATCATCGTACATGTGACCACTAACTTAATCACTCATGTATATGGCATGCTCCAAATAAAGGGAGCCAAAAGCGGAAAGTTAACTTGGGTCGGGAAGTTTTGATCTTTACATCATTAAAATACCGTAACACTCTTTTTTTCTTCTTCGGCAAACTTGGTTTACTAAGGGCCACTGATCCGCCCAATTATCTCTATTCTCCAACTATCAGGACTCATAGACCACCATCAGAAGGAAGGTCACTATAATTGAGAAAACGTTCTGACCCAACTTGAAACCCTTATTTTTTTGTTATAAGTGAGACTTTAACCCAAAATCTTTCCGTTTTTAGTGTCTTTGAAAACCTCACCCTATCACTCTTTTAGTTTGAGAGATATACCTTCACAATAAAAAAAATTGTAAATCTCATAGTAGAAAAAATTGTAAATCTCATAGCCGTTTATTATTGACGTTTAATTCATACCTTCTAGGAGAAAAAAACAGTAAAAGAAAAAGAAATGGAACAGAAGTTTGTTACATTTTAATGTAGATAGACAAAAAGGTACAATGGGTTAGTTGCTTTAACATATGAAAATATTGCCAAAAATACAAGTTCGAGGGAGAGAGTTCAGAGAGTGATACAAAAGTGGTTTGGTACGAGATAGACATTGCCAACACAAATGATGTTGATACTAAACCATAAAGAGTTAAAAACTTAAAAAGTGTGAAAAACAATCAACAAATATCATATACTCGTATGCCTCCAATAGTGGAGGTTAAATGCGTCCAAAAACACATTGAAATTTTGAGGTGGTCTTGACGTACCGTTAGTCCGTTACACAAGGTTGGCGTTGTTTAATAAATTCTAAGATATTGTGTAAATGAATGATTACTCTATGTTATATGAACCTGTTTTTCAATGTTTGTAAAGAAAGTTTTTATGAAGTATACTAATATTGAAATTGAGCTAGATTTTACTATTTGCATATTGTCGTGGAGACAACGAAGTACACAAAACAATTGCTTTGGTAAAGCACAATATGAAAGAAACAGAAATATTAAAAGACTACGTAATAACCTTAAAATTAGAACTCAAACGCTATAAGTATCGAGCTTAGGACCTAAATGTATGTATGACCTGATATAAATCAATGTTCCAATAGTTAAATATAATATTATACAATAATAAATACATAAAGGCAATGGTGTGAAACTAATGTTAAAACAAAGGAAACAATTTTTTTTTGAACAACAAAAAACAGAACTCCATTAAGCTGGGAACGACGCCGCTAGCGAGGAGCTAGAGACCCCCCCAAAACACCAAACAAAATGTTACATCATTGAGCAGTCACCCCGTTGAAGACCACATTATTCCCTTCGTTCCACACAACCCAACAAGCCGTGAGCACAATTCCTTTGACCAAGTCCTTCTTCTTTTCTCCAATCTTATTCGACGCATACACCTTGACCAAATCCTCAAAAGAGAAGATAATTAACTGTTGGATCTTGCACCAAATTCCCAGCCATTGCCACACTTTATCAACAAAGCTACACCCACTGAATATGTGTGTAACACTCTCCAAATCTTCATTGCAAAGCCGACACCAAGGATGTTGGACATTCACGTTCCTTTTAGCAAGCGAGTCCACCGTCGCAATCCTATTACGGAGGGCCCTCCACGCAAAAAGGTTCACCTTACATGGGACCAATTTACACCACCTAAAAACCGGACCACTCGATGTAGACTCTGAAGCCTCAATAACCTTTCTGACCTCCTTGGCAGAGAACGCAGGAGCCCCATTCCCAACCCACTTCCAACAGCCATCAATAAAATCCATCCACCTGTGCATACCTAAGTTCAATTTATTCAACCCAGAATTGACCCCAACAATAGCCTTCCAAACCCCACATATTTCCTTCCTGCAAACATTTAAATAACCTATTTAGAAAAGAGAGAGAGAGAGAGAGAGAGAGAGAGAGAGAGATAGAGGGAGAGAGAGAGAGAGAGAGAGAGAGAGAGAGAGAATTAGTACTAAAGAACATTTTACAACTTTTGGGTGGATCATATTGTTGTACCATACAACTCTTCATTGCCTTATTTTTTGTGCCTCATATGGGTTGGCATGATCTCTCTCTCTCTCGCTCTCTTCTTGACATAATATATCTGCTCATCTTCTCTTTACACGATATCTCTGCTCTTTCTCAAGAAAGTCGACCGTCTCTCCCTCTCTCTCTCTCTCTCTTCTTTGAAGGTCGTTCGCCTCTCTCTCTCTTCTCGACACAATATCAGTGCTCACCATCTATGCTCAGTCTCAGAAACACAATCACTTTCTTATATGATCGGTTATCGCTTTTGCTCCGCCTATGGTGTTGAAGCGGCGACAAAGCGGTGGTGGTTAACCCGGATCTACGATGGTTGTTTTCCTTATGGGTTAGTCTATCAGCAAGATTCAGTTATGATGCGGATAATCCTGATCTATGATGGCTTTTTTAGTGATGGGTTAGTTTATCGCCCAGATTCAACGATGATATGAACCTTTAGGGTTTTAGTCGGATCGACTCTGCGTTTGTGTAGCTATTTCTTTGTCTGTTTGAATCTGATAAAATATAACCTTTAGGGTTTGAGCCGGACCGATTTTGGGTTTTGTAGTTATTGCTTTGCCTGATTGAATCTGATGAATTATTGAAGCCTAAAAAGCTTCAAATGTTGGTGAAGAAGCTATGTTGGTCCAAATTTACTACAAAAACGACTATAAACAGCGGTAAATAATATTATAAACAACGCTCACACATTTCAATCGTTGTAAAAGGTTGTAAAAGTTTGTAAACCCAATTGAATCGCTGTAAAAGATTCTGAACCAATTTAAGAAAGCTTTTATACAGCGCTTGAACATTTTTCTTTTCTATTGAATCGCTGTAAAAAATTGTGAACGAATTTAAGAAAGCTTTTATACAGCGCTTGAACATTTTTCTTTTCTATTTTATTATTAAATTGGCCTTTTTAATTACTTTATACAGCGTTGTCCATTTTTTGTTTTTTCTTTTATTATTAAATAATAACTTTTAATTATCTAAAACTTTATACAGCGCCTGCTACGTGTATTTTAATTAAAATCTTAAAAAATATGCATAATTTTAAATTTCAAATAAATAAAAGGATATGATAGATTCGTTTAAAAGTCTTATGTTTAAGTAAAATGATAAAAAACATTTAATTTTATAATACGATTATTTTAAGATATGGATTATAGAATTTCTTAATTGGTTTTTCTTTAAATTTTAAAACATTATCTCATTTTCTATAGTTATACGTATTATATTAATTCATTTTCAATATATTTTAAAGCATTAGATAAATTTATTTATAGTTATCTTCTTTTAAAATTTCATATTCATCTTTGTATATATTATGTCAAAAGTATTCTTTTTTACTTATCAATTCTTAATATTTTAGAAGACTATAGAATTCTCCACACAACAGAAGACCAAGAAGAAGATCGAGACTACAATTTTGTGATTTCAAAGGTTAGATTCAAACTCAATCACTTGTTCTTTGCTATATTTTTTCTGTTATTTCTTCTAGGATTTCGCTGACATCTTTAAACTCACATTATAAACGTAGTTATTTGTTTTGATAGTTATTTGTCATTCTTATTATAAATGGTAACTTTGTATAAACATAATCAACTTTCAATTTTGTTTCAATTAGGTCACTTAAACATTTTTTTGTTCCAATCAAACAACTTAACTTTAAAATATGTTCTAATCCTAAATAAATGACCTGATTAGCATGTAACTTAATCAATATTTTTATTAAAACTGAATTTTTATTAAAAAAAAGATTTTTTTTATATAAAAAGAAAATTTAAAATCGAATTTTTAATAAAAACCAAATTTTTTATACAAATTCAAAATTTTATAATTTTTTTTTTATAAAATTTCGAATTTATACACCCAAAACGTTTTTTTATTAAATTTAGAATTTTATAAAAAACGTTTTTTATAAAATTTCAAATTTTATAAAAAAACGTTTTTTATAAAATTTTAATCACCAAAAACGTTTTTTAATAAAATTTCGAATTTTATAAAAAACTAATTTTTTACACCCGAAACGTTTTTTTAAAATTTCAAATTTTTATAAAAAAATTTCGTTTTTATTAAAAATTCGAGTTTAAAAAAATCGTTTTTTTAATAAAAATTAATAAAAAATAAAAAAAGAATTTATTTTATAAAAAATGAAATTTTAAAATCGAATTTTTAATAAAAACGATTTTTTTCATACAAATTCAAAATTTTATAAAAAATGTTTCTTATAAAATTTCGAATTTTATACACCCAAAACGTTTTTTTATTAAATTTCGAATTTTATAAAAAACGTTTTTTATAAAATTTCAAATTTTATAAAAAAAAACGTTTTTTTATAAAATGTTAATCACCAAAAACGTTTTTTATAAAATTTCGAATTTTATAAAAAAAACGAATTTTTTACACCCGAAACTTTTTTTTAAATTTCAAATTTTTTTATAAAATAAATTCGTTTTTATTAAAAATTGGAGTTTAAAAAATCGTTTTTTAATAAAAAAATTAATAAAAAATTAAAATTTAGTTTTTATAAAAAAATTGATTAGGTTACCTGCTAATGATCAGGTCATTTATCTTGAATTAGAATATATTTCAAAGTTAAGTTACCTGTTTGGAATAAATAAAAACACCCACAGATTGTTAAAGGTAATATCATTATTCTTTTCTTATTATATTAGCTAGTGTCATTATTCTTTTCTTATTGTATTTCATATTTATATATTTTTATCCAACTTCATATAGTGCTCAAAATTTTTTTAATTTTTTTAAAAAAGATTCACATGACTTTTAAAAACTGTGTTAGGTATTTTCTGATCATGGCATAAAAAATTAAATTCAAAATAAAAGTATTTGAGAATCGATTAAAAACCCGTCAAAAATAATTCTAGTAATTAAAAGTTGACCATAAAATTTTAATTTTAAATTTAAGCTTTCTAGACTCAAAAGGATAATTTTAAATCTCTAAATTATTGGGGATTGATTAAATCTAAATAAATAAATATTGTTACACCCTTATAATAAAATTATATAAAAATTTAAATTTAAATTTTGATTGGCTATATTTTATTCCTTTTTTTCTTGCTCTTTTATGTTTTGCAATAATATTTATATATGTGTATTTATATCTTTTTTTTTTTGTTTATTGATAAATTCAAGATGGATCGTAGTCACTGGATGTACGAAATCGGGCGTATTCATCAAAAATATTTGACTGGCGTGCAAAGTTTCCTAAAGATTGCTGAAGATGATCGCGTGATAAAAGGAAAAGAATCAATTTTATGTCCTTGTATGGAATGCATCCAAATTAAGCGCTGTATATGGGTGACAAATTGACAAAGTTGTTTAACAAAAAAACGTTGTATATGCATCCAAATTAAGCGCTGTATATGGGTGACAAAGGCGCTGTTTTTGGTTTTTGTAAAGCGCTGTTTTTGGTTTTAGTGATGTTTTTACTTTTGCGCTGTTTTTAGCTTTTACAACGCTATTTACCTTTAACAGCGATATCATTTACAGCGCTTATGGATCGTTGTATTAGATCATATTAACGCTGTAAAAAGACCCTTTTTTTGTACTAGTGTTGGTAATGATATGATCCCTTAGGGTTGAGCCATAACGATGTTGGGTTTTTGTAGTTATATGTTTGTCTGTTCAAATCTGGTGAATTGTTGAAGCTTAAAAGACTTCAAATATCAGTCCATTTTTGGTGATGATATGATCCCTTAGGGTTTGAGCCATAATGATGTTGGTGTTTTATAGTTATTTCTTTTTCTGTTCAACTCTGATGAGTTGTTGAAGCTTAAAAAGCTTCAAATGTTGGTGAAGAAACTATGTTAGTCCAGATTTAATGATGATATGATCCTTAGGGTTTGAGTCGTAACGATGTAGGTTTTTTTTAGTTATTTCTTTGTTTGTTCAAATCCGGTGAATTGTTGAAGCTTAAAAAGCTTCAAATGTTGGCGAAGAAACTATGTTGGCCCAGATTTGGCGATGATATGATTCATTAGGGTTTGAGCGGTAACGATGTTGGGATTTTTTAGTTGTTTATTTGTCTATTCAAATCTGATGAATTGTTTAAGCTTAAAAAGCTTCAAATGTATGTAAAGAAACTATGTTGGTCTAGATACACCGATTATATGTACATTCTAATCTCCAAGTGAGTTTTTCTAGACGAACTTGTAAACTGTCCTTACTGGATTTAACATTTTAAGGAGAAAACTTATCACTAGCTTAAAAACCCCTTTAAATTAGGTTTTGAACTTAAAACCTTAAGAATTCCGAAACATGCTTGTAATGTTATTTTCTTAATTTTCTTAATCCCTGTATAGATATAAACATGATTAGTGCAATTTGATTTATGTTTAAACGACAAACATATAAGCATTACACACATCTAATCCAATCACGACTGAGATGGAGATACCCACACAAATCTTCACAACTTATTCTGTTTTTAATTCAATTTTCCCATTTGGGCCATGTATTGAATAAAACTTTTCTATTATTCTTTGCTTCTAAGCTTTAGAGTGTTAATATCTTTAATTGACAGGGGCAGATCTAGGAAAGAAAAGCAGGGGTAGCGGGGACTAATAAGGGTTCGGGGGCAGCGCCCCCGAAATTTTTTTTAGGTAATTAACGGGCTTTTGATCATATTTTCAAGGGCCTTTTGATCATATTTTTAGGTAAAAACCATAAAATTTCTTCCAGGGGTCGCGAAAAATTCGTTTCAGGGGTCGCAAAATACCTAAAACGTAAAACCCCGAAAAAATTTCCTTCTTCGCGTTAACGGTTCAGGGGTCGAGGGGGCTACCCCTACCCATAGGGTAGGTCCGCCCCTGCTAGTCTGTAGTGTGGTCTGTTATTAGCACCGACATAACACAAAGTACAGAGTTTTTTATTTTTTTATTTTTTTAATTTTTACTATCATCAAATACGTTTCGTTATGTTTTTTTTTTAAATATTTTTTTACTTCTATTCTTGGATATAAAATTTTCTACTTAAAGATGTCCTATCTATATAAACATACATATACTTTCAAGTATATATTGTGGGTTAATAAGTTTGAGAACTTTACATATACATATAGTGTAAAAGATGGGCGGAGGATCAAATCATGGAAGAAATAAAGTATCAAAGTTTTTTTTGGTGCAAGCATAGGAGTAAGTACAAAGATTTGGACTTACTTTCTTGGCGGAATTTGTCTTTCCTTTCTGTCGTTTAATGTTTTCATGTTCTTCTTTTTCTCTTTGTCTTTAACTTTTCTAGCTCCTTGCTAGTTTGTTTTTTAATGAGACTGGCTGTTCTAAAAAAAATATATATATATACATATAATGTAAAGTTATGTGTATGTATATGTGTGTGTGAGTGAGAGGCAGAGGTGCATTAAAACATCTGTGCCCACGATTGATTGTCCATTATGCACCAATAAAGTCTCAACTACCAGATGGTTTAGTGTACACAGCCAACAGTTCAACTTCAGAAGCTAAATTTGGTATAGAAACGTGTAAAAACGTTTATCTAAAAATGTATACGAATTTACTATTTTACTCCAGGGCAAAAGAAAAGTAAAAATAATAGTTAGTGTTTACAAATTTATGTAGGCATCTTTTTCAACTGTTGTGTAGAATTGAAATAATTATGCGGAATAACTCAATTCACTCACAAATCAACTCAAATCAGAAACTAAGAATTCGAATTCATTGACAAGAAATTCAAATGATTCAATACATGAAAACTGGAAATACAAACGCGAATGTAATCGCTTATAACAAGAAGAAGAAATTACGAAAGGAATTGTATGAGAGATGATTAAAAAAGTTAACCCCAAATTTGATCGACATCCACCTTTATATGAGCTCTCCTACTAATCAACGGTAACTTAACTAATCTTGATAATGATTAGACACCGAACACCCTTCGAGTTTCAAGAATGACACAATAGACCTTGTAGTCTATAGAAACGAGAATTTCCATTTCCAGTCCCTCAAGTCTTAATAACTTGGCAATAATATCCAATACTTAACATTCTCCACCTTTAGTGTCAAGTTATTACCTTTAAACCCCATCAAACCGATTAATCCCAATATGAAATGTAATCATCATTGCATAGTAGGGACCCAATGGGTTTTCCTATACTAATGTGATTACACACCAAGGTGACATAATCAAATTTGAGAGTAATAACTTCAAGGACCTAACTTGAACACTAAACTTATAAACTAAAAACTCATAAGGCACTAAACTTTCACTCATGACATTTCTGATCATGAACAAATATGGTCTCTCTTCACAACAGATTTACCCATTAACTCCTAACACACTTAAACAATGCAAAAACTTGTTTAATGGTACACATTTAGTAAAAACATCAGCTTGGTTCTCTTTGGTATCCGCATACTTCACCTGCACCTTCTTAGCTGATATAACCTCTCTAATAATATAGAGTTTAACATCAATGTGTTTGCTCCTGCTATGAAAAACTTGATTCTTTGAAAGCTGTATAGCACTCTTATTATCACACCACACAATTGATGACCAGATCTTTAATCCTAATTCTCGTGTGAACCCAGTTAGCCACATAGATTCTTTTATTGCTTCAGTAAGAGCAATAAACTCAGCTTCAGTTGTGGACAAAGCCACAACATGCTGAAGGGTTGACTTCCAGCTTACTAAACCTCCATATACTTTAAAAGCATATCCAGTAACTAGTAACTGATCTACCCTTATCTCTATCTTTGGCAAAATCAGCATCTACAAATCCCTCAATAACAGATTTGTGACTACTATTTTTACCATAGATTATACCCCATTGATCTAGTACCATTTAGGTATCTTAAAATCCACTTAACAGCCTCCCAATGCAATTTTCCAAGGCAACTTAAGAATCTACTAACTACCCCTACTGCATGACTAATATCAGGTCTAGTGGAAACCATTAAAAACATTAAACTTCCTACAACACTTGCATAGGGTACCTTAGTCATGTAGTTTCCTTCCTGCATTGTCTTGGGGCTATCCCGTTTTGATAATTTGAAATGAGGACCCATAGGAGTTGATACAGCTTTAGCTTTATCCATACCATAATTCTCCAACACCTTGCATAGATAAGACTCTTGTGACAACTTGATCAATCCTTTGCTCCTGTCCCTCTTAACCTCCATCCCAATGATCTTCCTAGCCTCACCAAGCTCCTTCATTTCAAATTCCTCCATCAGCATCCTCTTTGTTTTCTGAATTTCTAACTTGTCCCTGCATGCTACAAGCATATCATCAACATACAAAAGCAAATAAACAAAAGAGTTATAGGAATACTCCCTGAAATATACACATGGGTCATATGAACTCCTTTTGAATCCAATCTTGAGCATATGATCATCAAACCTCTTATACCACATCCTGGGACTTTGTTTCAAACCATACAGAGATCTTCTCAACAAACACACTTTGTTTTCCTGTCCCTTCCCAAAATACCCCTGAGGTTGTATCATGTATATTTTTCATGTGAAGCTTATTTAAGAACTTTTGCTAATTTGTAATTTTTTTTGATGGAGCCTAATTTTTAGTTCGAACATGACAGCTAAATTTTCAGCATCGACCCTGACTAAATACGTTTGTAAGTGTTAGGGTCATGGATGCTCAACACTCATTGATTTTATCCTCTTCTAGTTCATGATCTATGGTGCATGATAGACATTTTATTTACTAATCTACGCAAGTAATGAAGTGAAATTATATTGTATAGGCATATATCTCTGGGCTTGTCGAGTCATAATGGGCCGTGTGCCAGAGAGATTAACTTAGATAATGTATAACGTATGGGCCCATGAAAAATTAATAAATGTAAATGAGAGTCGAATTTTTGGTTAGTGGCCGAACGGGGAAACGGGTATGTTGCACAAGTATGTAACAAAATTAGTAATAGGTTTCAATAAATATTTACAAAGATAAGTTCTTTAGTTTAGTTCATTCGTATTACCTATAAGGCTATCGGGTGTGAAGACCGCTTCACCGAGAGCAATACCATCATGGCAACCACGCCACCATAGGGCACGCTGAAATGCTCAAGGCCCGATCTAGTTAAATCAAGAACACGATATTGGTGAAAACACAATATTAGGAAAATAACTCAAAACCTTTATTGATTTGTCACACCTAGGGTTCTCAACTTTGTCCCCTATTTATAAGATCACATGACTTGATAAACAAGTCTACATAGATCCTAATACAATCCTGATTGCTAATTAAATAAATAGAACTCATTTATCTAGTTAACTATATTAAACCGACTTGTTTAATATAAACCTTGAACTATACCGACTTGTATAATTCTGCCCTTTGAATTAGCCGGACCAACAAATGCTAGCCCCACCTTGAGCATCTTCACCTTCCGTCCATTTTTTGAACCAAAAATTTTCAACTTGAGCGTATTAATGGTCATATCACCACAACGTTAGTTTAAGCTTCTATAAATACTCATATAAACAGGAGTTTTTATTTACGATTAACAAAATACAGCTTCACATAGAAAAATATAATTTCTATTGTCAAGAATTTTTCATCTAATGATGAATATACTAGATTGTCATTTCTTATAAATACCATCGTGTCCGCCACATATTGGCTAAGCAAAGTTCGACGCCCATGTCAAGAAGGGCTACTTTGAAAAAAGATCGTGAAGCATATTACGAGTGTCTAGATACCGAACATTTATTCGACTGTGTCGTATATTATGATAAGACATTTTGGAGATAGTTTTGATTGAAGAGTTACCTATTCATACCAATAGCTAATGATATGACAATTGGTAAACTATTTTTCACATTGGCAGGCAATATGAGATTGCGTTCGGGTTTTACTACTTACCAAAAGTGTATTGTTGCACTTTTTCAGATAAGATACGAAACCACAAAAGACTCATGAGATGAATATTTAAGGATGACTGAGAGAACAACGAAAAAAACATGTAAAAACTCTTTAAAGGTGTTACCAAGCTTCAACAATTATATGAGGCGCATGCATCAAAACATGATTTCGTGAGAATGTTTGATAGCTTGAATTGTATGCATTAGAAGTAGCAAAAATGTTCGACTGCATGGTGATGTCAGTAAAAGAAAGGTCATCATCGTCATCCAACAATCACCTTAGATGTAGGAGTGTTAAAAAAATCAAAATCCAAATAAAATTGTAAACCGAATCATATCTGAAGTCGAAAAAACCTTGAGGCGCATGCATCAAAACATGATTTCCTGAGAGTGTTTGGTAGCTTGAATTGAATGCATTAGAAGTAGTATAAATGTTCGACAGCATGGTAATGTCGGTAAAAGAAAGGTCATCTTCCTCATCCAACAATCGCCTTAGAAGTAGGAGCGTTCAAAAAAAATAAAATCCGAGTAAAATTGATAACCGAATCATATTCGAAGTCGAAAAAACAAAATCGAATGCTAAATTCGGATTTCGGATCGGATTCTAATTATATCCGAATTGGGAATTCATATATCGGTTTCGATATCAGATATAGTTATTATTTTAAAACGATTTATTCGATTTATTCAGGTTACTCGGTTATCCGATTTATCCAAATATAAATAGTTTTTTAACTTATGTTTAAGACTTGTTCCCATTTATGTTTAAGACTTTTGTTTTTCATTTTTTATGTTTTATTGTGGGTGACAAGTTTTGGTTTTAGAACATGTTAAAAGAATAATGTTTTGTTATTTATTTCTTCGTTACTATTGGGAAGATAAACAAGAAAAAAAATCTTGTATGGATGTAATCGATTTATCCAGATGAAAGTGATTTATTCGGATATAAATGAATCTGATCCGAATTGAATTTGAATGGATTCAAATCGGTTGGAGAAGTTCTCAATTAAATTGCTTTGGATTTCGGATATGTCATAAAAATAATCATACCCGAATAAATCAAATCGAATTAATCGAATAAATCCATCCGGTCCGATGAACACTCCTACTTAGAAGCAATCGCCTCACACGATCTATAGATATGGCTAGCTTTTTTGGTGTCACATGTTCGAAAAATGACATCAACATTTTTTCTAGTAATCAGCCACGATATTAGAAGAGTTGAACCAGATTTGTTCATTTCAAGTTTGGGGAGTGAATTACAAATATGAGTATTTTCTTGTTAATGCGTATAAATTTTGTAAAAGCTCAAAAGAGATTAAGGAATGACATTTAACATGCATTTGGCGCACTTAAAAATGATGTCATCTAATCAAAAAACCAAAACAAGCTTTGTCACTGATGTGCATGATGAATTGATGATAATAAACGAAACAAGTTTATTTTAGCAAATTGACTTATTTTACAATCTTAAATAAATCGTGAGACATAATATCTCAAAAAAATAAATATATATTTGTATGTTTATATTAATCTGATTTTATTATAAATATTTAGTTTGGTAACTTTTTTCTTTAAAAATAAACTAACATTTCTTTTGTTTAATGTTTTCGATAAGCATCTTTACATGTTTTAATCTAATTAACTAAATTCGTGATTATATAAAATTCGTAAATTAATTTCATGTTTTTTCTTTCATGCTTATTTCTAATATCTATACTATACTATGTTATAATGTATTTGAGGAGGACAAACTTGTTCATTACTTCAAAAAATTAAGAGCTTAATGGGGTATTATAGTATTTTAAATAAAGAATTAAAATTGCCTTTTCAATAAAAAATAAAATTTTAAACAATTTATTTAATGATGATTGGATTTTAATGATTTATATGTAAAATAAAAAATAAATTAAATACAAAAATTATCTTTCAATACAAAAACAAATATCGCGCTCTATATTGTCATCGCCGCAATATCGCACTGCTTCTTACTGATTAATAAGGATAAAAAAACTAGAAACCCTGTAAGAGTATGCATAATGCATTTACCACACTATTCATTCACCATATTTTTTTTTTGTGATACATGGGCGTCACATTACCTACGCCATCCGTAGTGGCTTCGTGAAGGGGCATTTTGGCCTTGAAAATGCTAAAAACACCGCCCCCTAAACGTTCCCGGCGAGGGGGGGGGGGGTGGGGTACCATGTCCTGCACAATGGGGGCATTAATTTATTTAATTATTTATTTATTCACCAATCAAGTAATTACGCCCTATTTTCTTCTTTTTAAATATAACCTCACATTTACACGACACCATTGACACTATCATTTTCACACCACAAATGGTTTGACATACTTTACAGGTTTGTACCATCACACCGTACGAATATCCTTACCACACATTTTGATTGCTGTCCTATGTAATAGTCACACCACACTACCATTCACGTTTTTTTAATAATATTAAAATTAAAAAGTATAAGAGAGAATGAGTGGGGAAGAGAGAGATAGAGAGAATGAGTGGGGAAGAGAGAGATAGAGAGAATGAGAGAGAGATAAATAATGCGTGTATGGTGCGGCAATCAACCATCACAAGACTCAAAAACTATGACGTAAAATCGCGCTTAGCGCGGTTACTGCATGCGCTATACTTCCATCTCACGACCACCGCACACCATGACATATTGACATATGCATTGCGTTCACTTTAATAACCATGTGCTCTATATATTCACCCACCCTTAAATAATAACCCCCTTGGTTATTATGACTTATAAGTTGTATGTCACAAAAGCAAGACATGTAACTAAAGTAATGAAAAACTAATCCTTGGTGATTTAAACGTGATATTTATTGTCAAAAATTTCCACTTCTAGATCATTGATTTTTTTAATGTAATCATTACTTTATTTGCAAAGAATACTATTCAGTCTGTGCTTATTCAGTCTGTGCGCAGTTATGTTATATTATAAACTAGGTTAGTAATCCGTGTAATACACGTGATGAATTTAGGTTCATAATTTTAAATACATACAAAAAAGAAAACAAATGAGATTTAAAAATTATGATTGACGTAAAATCCTTATAAAACATTAAATGATATTTTAGTAAATTAAAAAAAAATTATAATTGAAAAATTGTTGATTAATTTTTTAAAAATACTCAAATTATTAAGTAAATTTATCAAATTTACATTAACTTGTCATTTATTGAAGTAAAAATTTAATTTGAATAAAATTGGTAATTAGTCTTAATTGGTGATTTATTAATTTTGTAATTGATTGTGAGTTTGACATGTGGTGGTGGTGATGTGGACCATATAAAATGGAGACATGTGGCAACAATTTTATTGCTTTACTAGGATTAATATTTAGTAATTAAATAATTAGTTATTAAATAATTTAGAAGGAAATAAATAAAAAGTTGGATATAGATATCCAAAACTTTTCTTTTAATAGAAATAAGAATTTTTTTCATATAATTATTTAATTATGACGTTGATTATCCCTATAATAAATATATATTGTTTTTTTTATCATGGAAATACAAATAATTGATTAATTAAAGTGGTGATTATCCATACAATAAATATTTTTTATTTATTGTCATGGAAATAAAGAAACTAAAAATAAAATGGATGATTTGGGAGGAAAAATTATTATGAGATGAAACATAATAATGACACGTGTCCCAAATCTTTTCTTTTATATAATAGTACTATGTTAGTAACCCGTGTAATACACGGGTTGAACAAATATTCATAATATGAGATAACTATAAAAAATAAAATTGATACGAGATTTAAAAAATTATGAATGATATAATTGTGAGTTCATATCCAATAGTGTTATTTTATAGTAGTTAAGTAAAAATGTACATTTTAATAGAATATAGTAAATTAGAGTATTTCGTATATCGTAGTTGAAAAATAAATTGTTTAATGGTTAATTTAAAGTGGTATTGAGAATTACAATAATAAAAGTTTTAATTATTTAGAAATACTTGAATTTTCAGAGAATATTAAAGGATAAATTAAACATGTTGAAGATGATAATTGAACTCGTAAAAGTTACTTTTCATAATATAAAAGGGTGTTTGACGTTTTAATATTTTAATTGAATAAATCAACCACCCTAATATATAATATTTTTTAATTAATAAATATTAGTAACTATTATTAAAAATTCAGAAATTGAGTGTTACATCTCTTAATAATAGAAAATTCAAATGATTTATGTAAATTTATTAGTTAGTTAATAAATAATTTATGTAGATATATAGTTAATGAATATTAATAACTATTTATAATTAATTTTAATTAAATGTAATGTTAAATTTTAGATTTAGAAAGTTGAAATATCAAATTTAGAAAATTTTAATTCTTAAATGAAGAAAATTTGAAATTGAATGTGGTGTTGACAAGTGGATAACGCTTAGATGGAGACCCTAGAAAAATGACATGTGACACCCAAATTATTGCTTTATTAGAATGAAAGATGTGATTAAACTGTCACGTAAGATGTCACGTAAATATGGTGTGATAGAAAAAAAATATAGTGGTTAATGATAGTATGCATAATTGTAATAATTACCTAATTATTAATATTATATTTTTATATATTATTTTTTAACATAAATATATTAAAATTTAACATTTTAACTAAACAAAACATCATTAAACTAATATATATTACTTATATACTTACTAAAATTGGGACTTATTATCATTTAATATTGTTTTTTTTCTTTCTAATGATGATTAATGATATATATATATATATATATATATATATATATATATATATATATATTTATCTAATTAGATTATAACAATATAGATTTTAACTTATTTATAGATAATAATTGATATTTTGTGATGTACCAGATACGATCGTGTAATATAACTTTTAGGTAATATGCTCAACACTTTGAGCGTTTGTTTTCTAGATCATCGATTTTATAATGTAATTATTACTTTATTTGCAAAGAATACTCTTCAGTCCGTGCGTAGTTATGTTATATTATAAAGGTGATTAAACTGTCACGCAGGATATCCCATAGATATGGTGTGGTAGAAAAAAATAGGAAAAATTGCATATATCCCCCTACTTTGAATTTTTGTTGCATATTTCCCCAAAATACAAGTTTTCAATGCATGATGTACAATGTTATTTATGCATGATTTGGGGATATATGCAATTTCTCAAATTTAGAGGGGGATATATGCAAATGAGCCAAAAAAATATATAGTAGGTTAATGATAGTATGCATAATTGTAATAATTACTTAATTATTAAAATTATATTTTTATATATTATTCTCTAACATAAATATATTAAAATTTAACATTTTAACTAAACAAAACATTATTAAGCTAGTATTATATTACCTCCCATATACATTTACCAAAATTGGGACTATTATCGTTTTATCATTTTTTTTCTAATGATGATAAATGATATCTACACTTTTTATTTTGAGAACTTTTGAGAACTAAATCTCAACCACAAATTTCAAGGGGGACCACTACAATTCATGGGAGGGGGGATACATGTAATAAACATGTGGCTCAAATTAGTTCTTTTTAGTTCTCAAATCAAATTGGTTCTCAAATGATCCTCTCCCATGATATATATATATATATATATATATATATATATATATATATATATATAAATATATATCTAATTAGAGTTTAACAATATAAATATTTACCAAAATGGAATGAATATTCGAATTATGTCTATTAAATGATCAGATTTGAAAATTCAAATGCCACTTCTAGAATCTACTAAAAATAGTAAAAACTTGTCGTGCACGGACACAAGTTTGGAGCTGCATTCGTGTCCGCAGGTCGCGCGGGCACAAGTTCAGATTTTCGAACCGACTAGCCATTTTTTGCACCTTCCCACGCGAGGGTATAAGCCAGAGTAAAACATGCCATAAGAGTTATCTAAGGCTTTGAGGTTCATCCTTATAAATCCATTCATCTTTTGTTCCCACACCAATATAGGATAGCTTACATCACATTTTCCAAACTTAAACAAAAAGTCTTTTGAGATAAACAATTGGTTCTCAAAAGAATCTAACCCTATATATATAATTTGTCCATAAAAAATATTTTTTGTCATAATTTTTCCTTAAAACCGTATTAGCAATTTCATTATGTTAGTAACTTTTAGTTATATACTTATATATGTTTGCTTATCTAGGTGGTATAATCAATGTCGTTACACTAATAGTGAATGGAAAGATATGAAAATGGTTGATAGCCTTTGGAGTGCCTTCAAAATATTCCTTTAAAACTCTTTTTTAATCTTCCTATCTCCTAGCGAAAAAAATGTGCATTGCATTTTTTTCCCATCATTAATATTTAGTATTATAAGGAAAATACGAGATTGACTCGAAATGGGTTTTTGATTACGATTTTGTGGTTAAAAACAAACACGTACTAAAGGGCCTGTCGTCTAATAGCATCTGATAATATACATTTTTTTTTTGTGTTTTGCCCTTGGAAATTGAAAATTCGAGTCATATGATTGTTGGCAAAAGTTTAATTCCAAATATGATAAAGTGATGAAATTACAGGGACTGAAGTTGTATATTTTGTATTTTGTTTTCATTAGCGGGTAATATAGCCGTTTAGGTTAGTTGATTAGCTGTTAGTAATTTTGGGGATAAATATCCCAGCTCATGTAATCAATTAGCTCTGATTTTCGAATAATACAATTCCGATTTCCTCTCAAATTCTCTCATTCTTGTGTTGTTCTTGATCGATTATCACTTTAATTGGTATCAGAGCAACAGGGCGTTGCTCCAATCGAAGAAAGGAGTGTCGATTGTGGTGAATCGAAGGATCGATTTCACCGGTGCCGCGGATCTTCGGAAGAACCTGTAGAAGTGATTCCTTCGGTCGTTCAAGAAGTTGGAGGATCTGAGATCCTCAGTGTTTAGGTGTCAAGATTCATCGCCTACTTACTTCGCCATCAAGATCTCCGAGATCGTCTCCAAGGGTTTCATCCTCAAAGTTTCCATCTCCTCGAAGACCACAAGGTTTAGTCATGGCGGATGGAGGTGCAGGTACTAATCGCCCAAGGGAGAACTACACAACCATACCATTGCAGTGTCCAATTCTTTCAGCATCAAATTACACTGTTTGGGCTGTTAAGATGAGGGCAATTTTCAATGTTCATGGTTTGTGGGAAGTGGTGCAACCCACCGCAGGTGCAGAGGTTGATGAGAAGAAGAATAGTGCTGCTATTGCTTATATGTATCAAGCACTACCAGAGGATTTGATCTTGCAGGTTGCAAATCTCGAAACAGCAAAGGATATTTGGAATTCTATCAAAACAAGGTATGTTGGAGAAGATAGAGTGAAGAAGGCTCGGTTACAAACCTTGAAAGGGGAGTTTGAGTCTTTAAAAATGAAAGAGTCGGAGTCTATAGATGATTTTGCTGGAAGGTTAAGCGGAATTGCAACAAGATCTGCAGCCTTGGGAGAAGCAATTAGAGAAAGTGCTTTGGTTAGAAAACTGTTAGATTCTGTGCCTGATAGGTTTATACAAATTGTTGCTTCAATAGAGCAGTTTGTAGATCTTGATACATTATTGTTTCAAGAAGCCATTGGAAGGCTGAAGGCTTTTGAAGAAAGGACTGGAATGAAGCAGAAATCTACCAAAGACAAAGATGATCAATTGCTTCTCTCATACACTGAATGGCAGGCAAGATATAAGGATTCAAAATCCAAGAAGAAGTGGAATGGAGGGCCAAAGACTGCTGAAAGTGGGGGCAGGCAAAAGAACTTTGAGAAAGGCAGTGGCAGTGGAAGATTTACCAAGCCAAGTAAGCAAGAACCTAGGCCAAAGAAGGACAAATCCAAGATAAAATGCTTCAAGTGTGAGAGAATGGGGCATTATGCCAGTGAGTGTCATAAGATGAAGAATGTACAGGAAGAAGCCAATTTTACTAGATGTGTTGAAGATGAAGAACCAACACTTTTGATGATTTCAGAACATGAAGAACAATTGGTGTTTCTAAATGAATCAAAGGTTATTCCCTCTAGGTATGATTCTACATCAGATAAGCATAATGAGGTATGGTATTTAGATAATGGTGCTTCTAATCATATGACTGGTATCATTTCACATTTTGCTTCATTAGATAAGAGTATCACAGGTAGAGTATCATTTGGTGATGGGTCTAATGTAGAAATTAAGGGAAAAGGGTCTGTTATTCTTGAGGGAAAAAATAACAATCAGAAGGTGTTAACCAATGTCTATTATATTCCTCATTTGAGGAGTAATATAATAAGTATTGGTCAACTCACTGAAGTAGGATGTGAGGTAAATATGAAAGGTGATTACCTTTGGTTATTTGATAGATCAGGGAAATTGTTGGTAAAAGTGCAAAGGTCTTCAAATAGACTTTATAAGGTTAGTATGAAATATGGGTCACCTAGTTGTTTTTTGGCTAATATGGTTGACAAAGAAGATTGGTTATGGCATGGTAGGCTTGGTCACTTGAGTTTTCAAACAATTGAAAACATGACTAAGAAGGGAATAGTGCAGGGAGTACCCATTATAAAGGGGTCTTCACATGTTTGTGATGCCTGCTTAGCAGGTAAACAAACAAGGGAATCATTTCCTAAGGAAACTGTTTATAGAGCTAAGAAACCTTTAGAGTTAGTTTCTATTGATCTTTGTGGTCCAATCACACCATCAACAGCAGCAGGAAACAGGTATTTTATGCTAATTGTTGATGACTATTCAAGATACATGTGGGTGTATTTCTTGAATAGTAAAGATCAAGCTTTCTTGCAGTTTGAGCAGTTTAAAGAAGGGATAGAGAAGAAACTTGACTGTAAGGTAAAAGCTTTGAGATCAGACAGGGGAGGTGAATTCACTTCAGATGAGTTCAATAACTACTGTGAGGTTAATGGTATTACTAGGTTATTGACAGCTCCTTACTCTCCACAGCAAAATGGGGCTGTAGAGAGAAGGAACAGAACTATAATGAACATGACAAGGAGTGTCATGAAGGCAATGGATGTACCCAATGAGTTTTGGGCTGAAGGAGTTAGGCATGCAGTGTATTTGCTAAATAGGTTGCCTACAAGAGCCTTGGTAGAGTTAACACCCTATGAGTGTTTAAAAGGAAAGAAACCAAATCTCAGTTACCTTAGAGTGTTTGGTTGTGTTGGACATGTAAAAGTAACACAACCAGGATTGAAGAAATTAGAGGATAGGAGCAGCCCCATGGTCTATTTAGGAGTGCAGGAAGGTTCAAAGGCTAACAGAATGTTTGATGTTGCAAAGAAAAGGATTGTCACAAGCAGAGATGTTAAGTTTGAAGAAAATAGGAAGTGGGACTGGTCAAGCAAAGGTAATGAGCAAGAAACTGTTCAATGGGAAGGAATGGGTTTTGGCTTTACTGGAGACACTATAGTTGACATAGGAGAAGATCAACCTCAAGAGAATGATGAGGAGGGTCATTTGCATGATGCTGAGGCAGGGCAGGGTGAACCAGGTGGAGGAAATGTTGATACTGCAGGAACTTCAACTCCAAACACTAATCTTCCTAGAAGGTCAGGGAGGATGTCAACTATGTCATCAAGATTGTCTGGTTATGTTTTAGATCCAAGGTTGAGATTAGCAGAGAATAGAGGTATTGAGAACAATCAAATACAGTTACTGCTAGCTCAAGAGAATGAGCCAATGAACTTCAAAGAAGCTATCAAGAGAAAGGAGTGGAAACAGGCCATGGAAGAAGAGATCAAGGCTATAGAAAGAAATAGCACTTGGGTCTTAACTGATTCACCAAAAGACTGTAAACCAATTGGATTAAAGTGGTTATACAAGATTAAGAGAGATGCTAGTGGAGCAGTGACAAAGTATAAAGCAAGACTGGTTGCCAAAGGTTATGTGCAAGAATATGGGGTAGATTATGAGGAGGTGTTTGCTCCTGTGGCAAGAATGGACACCATTAGAGTAATTCTGTCTTATGCAGCAAAGATGAGGTGGAAAATTTATCATCTTGATGTTAAAGCTGCATTCTTGCATGGTGAGCTGCAAGAAGAGGTATATGTACAGCAACCAGAGGGGTACAAAGTGAAGGGATCTGAACATAAGGTGCTCAAGTTGGTAAAAGCTCTTTATGGGCTTAAACAGGCTCCAAGAGCATGGAATCTGAGATTGGATAAAGTACTTAAAGAAATTGGTTTCACTAGGTGTAAGATGGAGCAAGCTGTGTACACTAGGATTAGGAATAAGTCAAGTGTAATAGTGGGAGTATATGTGGATGATCTTCTAGTTACTGGCAGCAATTTTGAAGAGGTAAATGTGTTCAAGAAAGAAATGCAGTCAAGGTTTGATATGACTGACTTAGGATTGTTAACATACTATCTTGGCTTAGAAGTGAACCAAACAGAAAAAGGAATAAGCTTGAAGCAGTCAGCTTATGCAGCAAAATTGGTAAAGCTTGCAGGATTAGAGGATTGCAATGAGGCTGTTATTCCTATGGAACCAGGTCTTAGGTTGCAAAGAGAAGAGGGTGGTGAGGCTGTGGATGCAACCAACTATAGAAGACTGGTGGGATCTTTAAGGTATTTAACTAACACAAGGCCTGATATTTGTTTTAGTGTTGGTTTTGTGTGCAGGTTTATGCAGGAACCAAAGATTGCACATTTAAAGGCAGTGAAGCATATTATAAGGTTTGTGAAAGGGACTTTAGATACTGGAGTATTCTATGCATATGGTGAAGATCAGGAGCTAGAAGGTTACAGTGATAGCAGCCATATGGTCAATTCTGATGATGGAAAGAGCACTACAGGAAATATTTTCTTTTATAATGGAGCTGCAGTGAGTTGGGTGTCGCAAAAGCAGAAAACAGTTGCTTTGTCATCCTGTGAAGCAGAATTTATGTCGGCAACTGTAGCAGCTCAGCAAGCTTTATGGTTAACAGGGCTGTTGCAGGAGTTAACAGGGGAAAAGCAGCCTAGTGTAGTGTTAAAAGTAGATAACAGGTCTGCTATAGCTTTAATGAAAAACTCTGTTTTTCATGGCAGGTCAAAACACATCAACATGAGATTTCATTTTATTAGGGAATGCATAGAAAATGGTCAACTCACAGTTGATTTTGTGAGTGGAACAAATCAGAAAGCAGACATTTTGACAAAAGCTTTGGGTAGAATCAGATTTGAAGAAAACAAGAGGCAAATAGGTGTTAGAAAGCAGGAGTAATTGAATGTCAAAATGGGTTGTTTTGAGTTTAGAATGGATTGGCACATTAGCATAATCAAACTCTGTGGAGTCACTGTTATGTGATGATGTTGAGATATTCTTGCTTAGAATGATCCTGTGACATGTGTTGAGAGGTATTGGATATTTGGAATTAGGGGGGAGAATGTTGGCAAAAGTTTAATTCCAAATATGATAAAGTGATGAAATTACAGGGACTGAAGTTGTATATTTTGTATTTTGTTTTCATTAGCGGGTAATATAGCCGTTTAGGTTAGTTGATTAGCTGTTAGTAATTTTGGGGATAAATATCCCAGCTCATGTAATCAATTAGCTCTGATTTTCGAATAATACAATTCCGATTTCCTCTCAAATTCTCTCATTCTTGTGTTGTTCTTGATCGATTATCACTTTAATGATGAGCATAAATTCGCTACACATAAGACCTTCCATTCACACGATAATTTTTACTCTTTTGTGTATTAAATTTAATTGTTATTTAAAAAAAAGTTTAATATAATGTTTGGATTTAAAAAGTTCACAGTTCACATTTCACTAACAAACGCAAAAATACACACAAAGCCACCACAAATCAACTATCATCACAAAACTTATTGAAAAAATCAACTTTTATCCCTAACGTTTTTTTTACAATATATATATATATATTTCATGGGTAAGGTTCCTTGGAAAACTACTATTATTTGGAAAACTGGAAAACCAAAGGAAAGTTATATTAAATGAAGGCTATTTGGGTAATTTGACAATTTTTTTTTTTTTTTGGTTTCACATATATCCACATGATAACTTTTTAAAAAACAAACAAAAAAAGAAAAAAAAAAGACAAAAAAACAAAAAAAAAAAAGAGAAAAAAACGTTTTTTTTGTTCATCTTGTCCATCCGACTATGTTGCATATATGCAACATAGTATGTTGCATACGTTGCATATATGCAAAATAGTATGTTGCATATATGCAACATTGTATGTTTCACATGTTGCATATATGCAAAATAGTATGTTGCATATATGCAACATTGTATGTTTCATATGTTGCATATATGCAATATAAAAAACATACAATATTGCATATATGCAACATAGTCGGACGAACCCATAAAAAAAGAACGTTTTTTTTTTTAGTTTTTTTTATTTTTTTTTTAGTTTTTTTTTTTTTTAAGGTCGTAAGGTGGAAATTAGTTGGATAGACACGGAAATTTAAAAAAGAAAAAAAAAAGGAGCACCAAAATGACCTAAATAGCCTTCATTTAATATATTTTTCCTTTGGTTTTCCAGTTTTCCAACTAAAACTTAGTTTTCCATTGAACTTAACCCTATATTTCATGTTGCAAATCATAATTCCATTTCATTAAACCATGTTTAATAGCAACTTACAAAGAAGAGAGGGGTAATCGGGCAACAAGCTTCGCCGCAACCACCTTTTTATAGCGAACCCAGTTCTACTGAAAACAAAGTTTTGAGCCTTAAGAGACGACAAATTACAATGCACGATCCGTTGAATCCTACGCAGAAATTCAACCGCCTCCAGTGCAAGGAACCCAAAAGTGTCAAATGCAAAAGGGATAAACACGTGCTGATTGTCAAGACAGGCTTTCTCGTGTTTAGCAACCTTGTCGGATTCTGCCTTTAACGCCGCTTGCCCTGCAGCGAACCCATTGTCCCCGAGCCCAACAAGAGGGGACACACCAGTGAGGTCAACACAAGCGTGTTTCCCCCCGCCCAGCCAAACACCAGAACATCAGTCGGCCGTAAAGTAGACCTCCCCTTAAGCGGATACATCAAAAAGTTCACAGGGCCTCCTTTTTAGTTGAGATCCCCCCACGTTTCAGAACATCAAACAGAACATCTGTAACTCAATCATGTCTATATTTAAACCCGGACAATTCCTTACAATAGACAGCATGCTTGCCAAAAGTATCCAAACAAGCTTTGCGGCACACCGTGCAAGGCTCATCATCGGGAAAGATAGGGATCATGAGCCTGCACTTGAGGATTGTCCGATACTCCACAGCTGACATATGTTGGCCCAAACCTTCGACGGGATTGATTGTCAGGAAATCTTGGGCCTAAGGGGCATGAAGACAAGCAAACTCAACTTTTTGACGGGGAGATAGGGCAAATTCCACTTACAAACTCTGGGAAATCTTGCTAAAAAGGGCACTCGCCAGAGTATCCTGAGATTTAGAGGGGTGGTGTCCTTGTTAGAAAAACCGCCTAGATCAAAATCAGGAAGTGAAGTGCATAAGCGATCAACCACGCACTCAAAATCGGAATCCATCACATTAGTACCACACCCCCAGAGGATATGATCCTGCAAGCTCCAAGATTGGGCCCTCGAGGGCACAAAAGCATATTTAGAAACATCCTCCGTCGAGCATAACCCCAACCCCCTAAAACGGGCCAGAAGGGAAGCCAGCCGCCATTGGAGGTCCCGTAGTAAGCGCCCCCACCAACAACAATGTCCTCACCAGCCTCTCAGAGGCCCTTGTCAAAAATAGCGACACCCCCCCCCCCCCCCAACCAACATGCGCCGGCTGGCATGTCCAGAGCCC
>JBCNJP010004607.1:0-18365 GCA_039602395.1 Deinandra increscens subsp. villosa | reverse complement strand
ATATACATTATTTTTATATTTTACACATTCGAAAATATATATATTCATACTTATTCGAGGTGATGCAAAATATTGATAGGTTAATTCATCAAAAAGAACAAAAATTCATATACATGTGTAAGGGATTTGTAAACAACCTTAACGTATGAGTAAACGGATTAACACATCAAATTTAATGTTTAGAAAATCCATGATATGAGGTTTAATTTCAAAAACGAAATGCTTGGCAGTTACGGGGATCGGAACATGTTCAAGACGGGTCAGGGAGCAAATATATAACAATGGGTTGTAAAAACAATCACTAGAACATAAGTTAAAAAGATGTAGGGGTTGCTAGGATCGAACCCGCACCATCCGAGGCATCAAACCACAAACCTAACCGCTGGGATGAATTCTATTTTTGTTCTAAACTTGTTCGGAAAAGCTTTTATATAAACAAGTTGGAAGAAGATCTGGTATACAGTTAAATAATAATAAAAAGTTGGTCACCATGTCTCGAACCCGGGACCTCCTGGTCCACGGCGAGGCTTCCAACCATCTAGACAACTGAGATTTTGTATTTTAAACCACAGACGAAATATATATTATGTACGGGTCGGGTTTCACCATCTTCACCCGAACCCTAAGAGCAGCCCGACCTCCATGGATGAACCAGTAGATCACAGAATCTGTGAAAACGATTGACTACGACTACGACACATCGATTACATAGGATTTTTAGGAATACCTTAGTACTAATAAATTCTGAACACAACCGATAGCGACGAACTTGAACCGTGGACTCGGACGACGACGTCGGGAATAAACCTTCAATGCTCCAATACCCGCAGTGCTTGTGGTGGTGCGACCCCACTGGTGATGTATCAATGGTGACCCAAAACAGAAAAGACGAAGGTGGTGAATGGTTATCTTACGGTGGTGTTTTGTCGGAGAGGTAAACAATGGTGATTCACGAGAGGGGTTTAGGTGTTTTAAGATTGTGGAGAATGACTGAGTTGGATTCGAGGGACTCCAAATGCTTCGATTTAGGTATGTAATCGGTTGCAATAAATCGGAATTATGAAGGTTGGTCGGTTACCGAAAGTGGGTGGAGGTAGACGGACTGTCGGCGGGTTTCATGTGCTACCAAATCGACTATCATATTACGGCAGAACTAGTCCTTCCAACTTACGTTATTTAATAGTAGTCCCTTACGTTCTGGTAATTGCAATAGTAGTCCCTTACGTTATTTAAATAAAAATCAAGTTAGGAAAATGACAAGCTGAGCCCCTCCAAGTTTAGGAGAGATTAATGAGAGCTAACATGGATAACGGAGATAGCTTGGATGGCGACTAAATGTGCGTATGACAAAACATTTTAACTTGTGACCTTTATAAACTATAAATCTCGTTTCACCACATGAAATCACGAATATACATTTATAAATATATACTTTAAGTTCACATAAAATCATAGAATAACATGTGAATATATCTATAAATATATCTGTAACACCCCAATTTCAAAGGTACATGATATATTTAAGTAAATACGTGTCTATATTATCAATGTGTAAGTTTGATTGATAAAAATGGTAAACTATGCATTAGATAAATCGCATGTGTTAGAAATACGTGTTTAGTGGCCAAAATGATGAAATTTGTATAAACGGATGAGTTAATGGGTAAAGAAAGTAAAATATGAGATAAATATATGTTTATACAAATAACATGATGATATATGTGTGAATTGATAGATATATACATGTGAATACGTGTGTTAATAGTTAATGGAAAAGTAGAAGGGCCAAAAGTGTAAATTATGTAAAGTTATCAACGTATACAGATATTATACGTATCTATAACTATTATGAGCATTTAAGGCTTAGAATGTAGTAAAAATATATCCTAATATGATCCATAACATGAAATGATAAGTGTTGTAAAGTTTGAGGGGCTAGAACGCAAAATAGCAAAAGATATATATAAAAATATAAGTGTATATATATATATATATATATACGTATATATACGTATATCATCGAGGGTGTTCCGAGCCTTAGAAACTTTATTAATCATGTTTTATAATAGTTCGGTGCATAAAATAACAGTTTGGTAGAAGTTAGGGGGCTGAAATGCAAATAAAAAGTACAGGGACCAAATCTGTCATTTACCCAAAGATGCCAGGCGTATCGCGCAGCCCCTAGGTAGGCTTGGCGCGATACGCGAGCCAGCTACAGACGCAGAAAATTTGTTTGGTCGCGAATTGAGCCACGTTTTCGACTTTTTGAGCAATCCATGTGTCGTTTTCAAGAGCTTAGTCACTAGGGTACGTGTCTAGGCATCAAGGCGCAGGTCATGGCTATAAATAGAGGTCGAATTCGGCCTTAGATACCACGAATTCACCATTTCTTCATCTAAAATCCTCTAAAAACCCTAGAAAACGCAGAAGCTTCATCGATCAAATTCTCTCAAACGGTGAGGAGTTAAGATCCGAATTTCTGCAGTCAAGCATCATTAGGTAAGATCTAAAATAACCTCTTTCAGTTTTGGCTAAATCAATCTCTAAGTATGACTTTTAAAACTATGCTCAAATTAGGGTTCTTGAGCTTGTTTGGGTAAAATTGGATAATCAGATGGGAATTAAGCTCTGAATTTTGGTAGGTAATCCTAATTTGATGTGTTTTAAGAAAGCCCTAAGTTTATTTCAGAATTGGTGAAGGTTTGGTATGAGTTTTGGAAATGGGTCAAGATTAGGGTTTTCATGATGATGTTTTGCCCAAATCGAGTAAACGGTTTTGAATTAAGCCTTGCCATTTTAAGGGATATTATAAAATGTCATAATAGATAATACCCTAAGATGGTTCTGTATAAAAATGAGTTTTGCTACAGAAACGAGAAAAATGGGTAATTAGGGTTTCGGAATATGGATATTTAATATAAAATAATCCGGAAGGTATGGGGATTTGAAATTTGGTATGGTAACATGTTTACATATATATTAAGTATATATGAGTTCAAATTTTGGTAATTTATAATTAAATTACTCGGTGCAACGATTGTAGTAATTCCGCCTCATGGTCGTCAATGACGCCTACACGGCCGGTAACGATCGTCACCAAATTCCAAACCCCGTGACTATTCCTCATAGTAATTCCGCCAAATGATCGGTCATGAGGAAACACGAGCGGTAAACGTTAAGGAGCAAAGAATTGATAAAGATATAACAAAATATGTAAAAGGGGCAAAATGGTCATTTTGACTATTAAGGGTATTAACCAATAAAAAGTTGGGTTTTGGATAATGAGGTAATTCTTAAATGTGATTTGTAACATTTAGGATGTCTTGATAGGGACATTACATTAAAGGCATTAAGAAACTGATTCACAAGAACTTAACCCCAGAATAATAGCTTTGCAAAGCTAAGGTGAGTTCTATGAGCCCTCTTTTAAATTGTTTAATTGCTTTAAACCGTTTTGGGCTGATATACATAACGTGGTGTGAAAATATTCTCAATTGTTATAATTGCTTGTTATATGTATTGATTGTACGATGATGAGTAGAGGAAATATAGATTGCCATTTCGATGTTTCTAGTAGAATAGAATAAGAATGGTAATCAAAGAAAGATTGGTAAGTAAGGGACTTCTGAAACAAGAAGTTAAATAGTGTTGTCCCAATGGTGTCAAAACCAAGCGGCGTCAAAGCCAGAAAGCGTCAAAGCTAAAGTGGCGTCAAAGCCAGATAGCGTCAAAGCTATATAGTGTCAAAACTAAAGGGACCATTGCTACACGATGTGTTCGTAAAGCAAGTAGAAACACTATTTCCCTAAGATAAAATTTAATATGAGACAAGGATGACAAAGCAACAGAAGGTTAGTTTATTCACAAGGTTAGAATATGTGAATATATGTGCTATATGCTTTGTGTTTGATTGGCTAATTGCAGAAATGTGTTTGACAAACCTAAGTGCCTTCGAAAGGTAAAGTTTTCCCAAAACGTAGAACTCACCAGCGTAAGCTGACTTGTTAAGTTATGTATGTCAGATGAGGCTGGACCTTCGGATCGAAAAGGGAAGGTTGAGATGTGAGCAGGAACTAGGAGGCGCATACTATCAAGACAATGTCAAGCTATCAAGAGAAGACATTTTTGAAAACTGGCGTGGAGATGTTTATTTCTCTTTTGTATTTGTCTCTCTTACTATGTAATACTTGGCATATGAATAAAAGTTTTTATTTCCGCTGCTTTAGTTATCTCTGTTGTACCTTGTGTTCATGAGTAAATCCGATGCGTGACCGCTCCTAGGGCCAAGTCTGGGAGTGGGCGTCACAAGTTGGTATCAGAGCCTTGGTTTAAGAGATTTAGATACTATTGCAGTGTCTAGACTTAAACTAGGACTCTGGGAAAGCCAAGTAAGATGAGACAAATGCCAGTATTGATAGTTATGCCCATGGGTAGAATGTGCATTAGGAATATAATGGACAGGGACTTAGGATATATGAGTATGGAAAATACCCAATTGCAATTAGCTACTGCAATTTGGTATTAACTATATAAGTATATCCTAAGCACTGGTTATTATATGGCCAAGTGCGAGATATTTTATTTTGATGTTAGGATGTGGACACAAAGGATGCATGTGAATAGATGTAGATAAGTTTTGAAGACATTATATATAAATAAACGTATTGACGTCTGCGCTTATCTGTTTATCATGTATTCAAAACTTGGAAACCCTACGTCACATAAATCCTAAAATGTCACTCATCTTAATATAGGAAATGGCTAGAGGAAGTCGTGGAAATGACAACGACGGTAGAATAGTTAGAAGAATCACGCGAGCAAATCCCGAGCCCGAAGCTAACGTCGAAGCTAATACGTTCACTAGCGAACAAGTAGCGGCTATTATCGCGCAAGCAATAGCCCAAGTCCAAAGAGGCGTTGGTGGAACTAACGGGACGGGAGGTGGAGGAAATAACAACGGGAATAGGAATGACCCAGAGGATATGGAGGAAGGACAAGGAGGTAGAGGATGTTCTTTCAAGACATTCAGTGGTTGTAAACCCCCTTTGTATGATGGCAAGAAGGACGCAATAGCTACCTTCGAATGGATTCATGAGATGGAAGCAGTTATTGAAATCAGTGAGTGCAGAGAAGATCAAGCAGTGAAGTACGCCGCTCACTCGTTTGTATCTGAAGCATTGCACTGGTGGGGAATGGTTAAGCAGACTGAAGGGAGTGCAGCTATCGCTGCAATGAAGTGGGACGACTTGAAAAAGTTAGTCCTTGAAGATTTCTGCCCTAGGGGAGAGCTGGATCAGTTGGAGAAGGACTTTTTGATGCTCGAAGCTGGAAACATGACGCATCGGGAATATACGTCCAAGTTCAATGCTATGGCAAGATTGTTGCCTGCGTTAGTCACTCCTGAAGCTCAAAGGGTGAAACGATACGTCCAAGGCCTCCCTGGCCGAGTTAGGGAATTCATTAAGGCTATTGAGCCTAGAACGTTCAAGGCAACGGTGAATCTAAGCTCCAATCTCTATAGTGAGATGTTCGGAGCAGGAGGTAGACCAGAGGAGTCTAAGAGAAAGTGGATGGAGACGGCTGAAGGTTCAAAGAAGAATGACAGGGGTCACCGCAAAAAGCAAAAGAATGGATCAAAGGGCAGCAAGCCCTTGTGTAACAAGTGTAATAAGAATCACTATGGAGAGTGTAGGTCAATGACGACTGGCTGCTATAAGTGCGGGAAGGAAGGTCACTTTGCCAATCGTTGTACTGATCCAAGGAAGTGTTTCGAATGTGGAAGCCCTGATCATATCAGGACAAACTGCCCCAAGTTGGTCAAGAATTCAGAACCACCAAAGGCGAAAGAGGCTCCAAAGGCAAAGGGTAGAGCTTATACCCTGACTACCACCGAAGCCAAGATAACACCCGATGTAGTTTCAGGTACGTTTCTCGTTAATAATGTGCCTGCTTCTGTGTTATTTGACTCTGGTGCTAGTAGGAGTTTTGTTTCGCATGAATTCTGTGAGCTAATTGACAGACCAACTGTTAGGGCTAATAGACCATTCGAGGTCGAGATTGCCTCAGGTAAAAGTATTAGGATTACTGAGGTAGTAGATAACTGCCTAATAGAGTTAGAAGGGTACAAACTACCTATTAAGTTGTTCCCTATGGCGTTAGGAGGTTTTGATGTTGTGTTAGGTATGGATTGGCTTGCAGAGAACGATGCACAAATTATCTGTAACCAAAAGAAGGTTCAACTTCGAACGCCAACTGGGCAAATCATATCCATTTATGGGGATCGTGATAGCTCAGCAGTAGAGATCATTTCAATGATCAAGGCGCAGAAGTTTATAAGGCGATGGATGCAAGGCATACCTTGCTTATGCTATCGATTCAAGGATAAAGACTAAGGAGCTAAAAGATGTGCCGGTAGTATGCCAATTTCCAGACGTGTTTCCAGAAGAACTACCTGGCATTCCTCCTGATCGAGAGATAAAGTTTAGGATTGACTTAGTGCCAGGAGCCCAACCCGTAGCGAAGTCACCTTATAGGTTAGCTCCATCAGAGATGAAAGAGTTGATGTCACAATTAGAAGACTTGCTTGACAAAGGGTTTATAAGGCCAAGCATCTCACCTTGGGGTGCTCCAGTTCTTTTTGTCAAAAAGAAGGATGGAAGCATGAGAATGTGCATCGACTATAGGGATCTAAATAAGCTAACCATTAAGAATAAATATCCTTTGCCTAGGATCGACGATTTATTCGACCAGCTACAAGGAGCGAGTTGGTTCTCTAAGATAGATCTAAGGTCAGGATATCATCAGCTTAAGATTAGGGATGAAGATATCGAAAAGACAGCTTTTCGCACGCGTTATGGTCATTATGAATTTCTGGTAATGTCATTTGGGTTGACCAATGCCCCTGCAGCTTTCATGGATCTCATGAATAGAGTGTGTCGACCTATGTTGGACCGATTCGTAATTGTGTTCATAGATGACATTTTAATTTATTCCAAGAATGAGCAGGATCACGCGATGCATTTAAAAGAGGTTCTAGAAACCTTAAGGAAGGAAAAGCTATATGCCAAGTTTTCAAAATGTGCGTTTTGGCTTAAGGAAGTCCAGTTCCTTGGTCATGTGATAAACGCGGATGGCATCCTTGTAGATCCAGCAAAGATTGAGACGATAATGAGTTGGAAGCCACCTAAGACGCCTTCAGAAATTCGTAGTTTCTTAGGACTTGCCGGCTATTATCGTAGATTTATTCAAAATTTTTCAAGGATTGCAACGCCACTGACTAAGCTAACCAAGAAGGACACTAAGTTCGTATGGGGACCTAGTCAGCAGAGTGCGTTTGAGGATTTAAAAGCCAAATTGACTCAGGCACCGGTGTTATCCTTACCGGATGGGCCTGATGATTTAGTAGTGTACTCTGATGCTTCTTATCAAGGCTTAGGTTGTGTTTTGATGCAGCGGGGCAAGGTCATTGCATACGCATCAAGGCAACTAAAACCTCATGAGACAAACTATCCAACTCACGACTTAGAGTTGGCGGCCGTTGTGTTTGCCCTCAAAATATGGAGGCACTATTTGTACGGAGTTAAGTGCACTATCTACACTGACCATAAGAGCTTAAAATATTTCTTTGAACAAAAAGATCTTAACATGAGGCAGCGTAGATGGTTAGAGTTGATTAAAGACTATGATTGTGAGATTATGTATCATCCAGGTAAAGCCAACGTAGTGGCTGATGCTCTAAGCAGAAAGGAGAATCTTCCTTCTTTTCGGGTGAAATCATATAAGTTAGTAATCACTCCTGACTTTCTTATCCAACTTCGTAAGGACCAATATGAAGCCCTTAAGGATGAGAATATCAAGAGAGAAAGAATGGTTGGCCAAGCAGGAAGCTTGGAAGAAAACGAGTTTGGAGTCAAAACTGGGTACGGTCGAATGTGGGTACCGCTTTTAGGTGAGATTCATGGTAAGATCTTAGACGAAGCTCATAAGTCACGCTATTCAATTCATCCTGGTGCAACTAAGATGTATCAAGACTTAAAACGGGACTATTGGTGGCCAGGTATGAAGTTTAATGTTATGCAATATATGAATAGGTGTTTGACTTGCGCAAAGGTTAAAGCTGAGCATCAAAAGCCTTATGGAAAGCTTCAACCTTTGAAGATTCCTGAATGGAAGTGGGAACATATCACGATGGACTTCATAACTAAGCTACCTCGCACAGCTAAAGGTTATGACACCATCTGGGTGATTGTGGACAGGCTAACCAAGAGTGCTCACTTTTTGCCTATTCATGAGGCGATTTCTTCTGAAGAGTTAGCTAGTTTGTTTATTAAGGAGATCATCTCTAAACACGGGGTGCCAGTATCTATAGTCTCCGACAGAGACACTCGGTTCACTTCACGATTTTGGAGGAAATTCCATAAGAATATGGGATCGAGGTTACATATTAGCACGGCGTATCATCCCCAGACGGATGGACAAAGTGAGAGAACGATACAAACTCTGGAAGATATGTTGCGTGCTTGCATAATAGACTTTGGAGGAAGTTGGGATAGTCACCTACCACTAGCAGAATTCTCCTACAACAATAGTTATCATGCTAGTATTGGCATGCCTCCTTATGAGATGTTGTATGGTAGAAAGTGTCGAACTCCAGTGTGTTGGGGTGAAGTTGGCCAACGAGAAATAGGAAGTAAAGAAGTAGTTGAAAATATGGCTCGAGATCTTGATGTGGTCAAGGCACGATTAAAGGCGGCACAAGATCGACAAAAGTCATATGCGGATAAGAGGAGAAGGCTAATTGAATTCCAAGTTGGAGACTTTGTGTTACTAAAAGTTTCTCCTTGGAAAGGTATCATTCGGTTTCGAAAAAGGGGCAAGTTAGGCCCAAGGTATGTAGGACCTTTTAAGATTATAGAACGTGTAGGTGAGGTTGCCTATCGGTTAGATCTACCTGAGGAATTGTCTGGGATTCACCCAACATTCCATGTTTCTTATCTAAGAAAGTGTATATATGATGAATCAGAAATAGTACCTTTAGATGAAATTGAGGTAGACGAAAAGTTATCATATGTGGAAAGGCCAGTTGCGATTTTAGATCGCAGTGAAAAGAAACTCCGAAACAAGACCATTCCGATGGTCAGGGTGCAGTGGATGCACAGAAAAGGTTCGGAATCTACTTGGGAACGAGAAGATGAAATGAGAGAATCTCATCCCGAGTTATTCTCGAGCTGAGCATGTTTCGAGGACGAAACCCTTTAAAGGGGGAGAGAGTTGTAACACCCCAATTTCAAAGGTACATGATATATTTAAGTAAATACGTGTCTATATTATCAATGTGTAAGTTTGATTGATAAAAATGGTAAACTATGCATTAGATAAATCGCATGTGTTAGAAATACGTGTTTAGTGGCCAAAATGATGAAATTTGTATAAACGGATGAGTTAATGGGTAAAGAAAGTAAAATATGAGATAAATATATGTTTATACAAATAACATGATGATATATGTGTGAATTGATAGATATATACATGTGAATACGTGTGTTAATAGTTAATGGAAAAGTAGAAGGGCCAAAAGTGTAAATTATGTAAAGTTATCAACGTATACAGATATTATACGTATCTATAACTATTATGAGCATTTAAGGCTTAGAATGTAGTAAAAATATATCCTAATATGATCCATAACATGAAATGATAAGTGTTGTAAAGTTTGAGGGGCTAGAACGCAAAATAGCAAAAGATATATATAAAAATATAAGTGTATATATATATATATATACGTATATATACGTATATCATCGAGGGTGTTCCGAGCCTTAGAAACTTTATTAATCATGTTTTATAATAGTTCGGTGCATAAAATAACAGTTTGGTAGAAGTTAGGGGGCTGAAATGCAAATAAAAAGTACAGGGACCAAATCTGTCATTTACCCAAAGATGCCAGGCGTATCGCGCAGCCCCTAGGTAGGCTTGGCGCGATACGCGAGCCAGCTACAGACGCAGAAAATTTGTTTGGTCGCGAATTGAGCCACGTTTTCGACTTTTTGAGCAATCCATGTGTCGTTTTCAAGAGCTTAGTCACTAGGGTACGTGTCTAGGCATCAAGGCGCAGGTCATGGCTATAAATAGAGGTCGAATTCGGCCTTAGATACCACGAATTCACCATTTCTTCATCTAAAATCCTCTAAAAACCCTAGAAAACGCAGAAGCTTCATCGATCAAATTCTCTCAAACGGTGAGGAGTTAAGATCCGAATTTCTGCAGTCAAGCATCATTAGGTAAGATCTAAAATAACCTCTTTCAGTTTTGGCTAAATCAATCTCTAAGTATGACTTTTAAAACTATGCTCAAATTAGGGTTCTTGAGCTTGTTTGGGTAAAATTGGATAATCAGATGGGAATTAAGCTCTGAATTTTGGTAGGTAATCCTAATTTGATGTGTTTTAAGAAAGCCCTAAGTTTATTTCAGAATTGGTGAAGGTTTGGTATGAGTTTTGGAAATGGGTCAAGATTAGGGTTTTCATGATGATGTTTTTCCCAAATCGAGTAAACGGTTTTGAATTAAGCCTTGCCATTTTAAGGGATATTATAAAATGTCATAATAGATAATACCCTAAGATGGTTCTGTATAAAAATGAGTTTTGCTACAGAAACGAGAAAAATGGGTAATTAGAGTTTCGGAATATGGATATTTAATATAAAATAATCCGGAAGGTATGGGGATTTGAAATTTGGTATGGTAACATGTTTACATATATATTAAGTACTAGTTTTTGATACCCGTGCGACGCACGGGCGGTTTTTTTTAAAAATAAATCCAACAGTTTATATATTATAATAAATGTAATTGGATAATTGGAATTAAAGGAAAATACGAAAATACGAAAATACGAAAATTCGATAATATAAAAAATTTACAAACTTGGAAATACAAACTTATAAATAACATTTGATATTTTGTTTGTCACTTTTCCGTCATCATCCAATATGAGAAGTTTTGCCTCCTATTGAATTTTGATTCCCGTGCCACGCACGGATGGATTTTTAAAAAATCAATACTTATAATAACATATTAGAATAAATGTATTTCGATAATTGAAATTAAAGAAAGATATTAACATTGGATCTAACGACAGGCGGTTTTCGTATGTGGTTTCATGTTTTTAGTAGTCTTTTCTAAGCCAATCTCAGTGGCTTTTTTGGTTGAATAAATTTTCAGCGTAATTTAGAAAAAGAAAATGATAGTTCATAAAAAAAATTACTTCAAATTGCACAATTGGAGCTTTTATATGCGGGCTTATACTACATACCTTGTTGTATCTTTTTTCCTTATGGATCTAACTTTAGTGTCATAATTGCTTCAAGACAAGGGCATACCTTTTTTGAAGAAAAGGGCTCTTAATCATTATTGTATCTTAGTTGATATGGTTCACTCCTCCCATATGGTTCTGCTTAGTCTATATAAATTTGTGATTTATAGTTGCAGAATGAAAATAAAAAGTTCAACAAAATTATGTTAAAAGACACGGTTTCAGTTAGAGGTTCCCAAGAGATAAATTTATGATTTTCCTACCATTGATGGAGTATTGTGATGTTTACCAAAGCTTTTAAACTGCTAAGGTTGTGTGTAATCGAGCGTTATAGCCCAAAATCCACCAGCATAACGCCCCTTATAGCGCCCCTGGGCACTCCCCAGGGCGCTATGTTGCCCATTTTCGTCCTCCGGCGTGATGGGCATGGCGCCCCATGACCAAGCTATTTTCTTTTTTTTCTTTTTTAAATCCATCTTATACTATATATATATATATACATAGAAGGGGCTTTATGACTACACACCCAAATTAACATAACCCCCATTTGCTATGTCAGCGACACGTGTAGCGTAATGTCCCATGGTGAAGCTTTATAATTACACACAGCCTAAAGATGTTTTTCATTAATATAAATATGCATTCATAATTGCATATTCCAAAGAAAAAGAAACAAATAAATGAAATGGTTGAACAATTAGTTTTGTTTTAATGGGATGTCTAAATTCTAGAACAACTATAATAATCAAAACATTTGATTTCACCCAATGGCAAACCATTATTCAAGATGATTCAAAACCCAATATGTTTCAATCGGTATTGTACTACTCACCTCTGTACATCCCACGTGATTCTAATTCTTCCAACAACATAATTAAACAAATCAAGAACCTAAATCGTGAAATTGTGATCATAAAATACTTCAATTAAAATAAATAAAATCTCATGGATTCAAACAAAAAAAGTATCTTCAATTTGCAGACTATATTAGGGACGTGAGATTAACCATCCGTCTCTTTCGTTTGCCCTTTTTTTATTTTTCCCAAATTCTTGATAGATACTTGGACTCTTAACTAAGATGTAATATTAGTAAGTACAGGTAATAAGAAAAAAAGTAGAAATTTATTCGTGCACAAACAACAAAGCAAGATATATGCTACATCTGAAATAATATTTGTTGGTGATAAGAATTAGCAACGCTACATCTGAAATAATATTTGTTGGTGATAAGAATTAGTAACGAATTTTCTACTGCTAAAGTAAAACGGAATTGTAAATGCAAATTTAAAAGATGATGTGGTCAATTTTCTTTCACATGTAACAGAGCACTGCCTCTCTTTTCTTGTATCTACGTATGTGACCCACTCCATTCTTGACCCAAACAGACATCTAGAATAAAACGTAAGAAATTAGTGCTAGCATTTGAGGCTCAGGCAAACCGCTGGACTTACCCCCACCGCTTTGTAATTGCTTCGTTTAAGAGCTAAATATTAAATCATTTCAGTACTATAAATTGACCTCAGTCCTAAAGTATAGAACTTTATGATCGATTACGCATAAACTCAATTGTGGCATGTTAACATAGAGGCCTTTGATTTATCTTCTTCAATGGAAGAATGTGTTTGACTTTCCAGCCATTTTACTTTTTCAAGTAAAGATTTTTGTTCTCTTTCTATTTCATCTAGCTCTTCTATAGCATGTACTCGTTGTCTATTTATGTATATGATATCTGGATCAAACATTAAACAAACAGGACCAACTAAATATATTGCAAATACACGTACATAATCACGAAATATAAAAGATTAGATATGAAAGTTGGGATGATGACTCACTCCTCCGAGCTTTTGTGAAAAGCCGCCTGATGTTATTATGAGTTCTTTCAGCCTCATCATTTTTGTGCTGCAAGTCTTGTAGTATTAAAATAGTACTTGACTAATTCTAAACATAAACAAAAGGAAAATCAGGTGCAAAGAAAAAAATCATAGTTACCTAATGTAACTCAATGCTATTGTGATCTTCTAAGCTGGATTAAACATGTGAGTTTGAATTAGTAACCTGATCTAATAAAATGGCAAGCATTGTTTGACTTGATCCATAAAACATAACCAAGCAGAAAACCCAAACCCGTTTAAATCGAAATCCATTTGATGTTTAAATTCATATTGCACATATACAATAAGATAACTAAAATCGATTTTTTTTTGTTTGTGCATAATCTACAGTGGAATAAAAAGGATGTATGAGGTCTATTGCTACTTTTGTTTATATAAATGATGAAAGTCATGCTGTGGTAAAACATTCTGAATTTCAAATTACATCAAAAAAGGCAACATGCACATTTCATTGAGGTAAGAATAATTGCAAGACCCAAATATAAGCTGAATGAAGATTAAAAAAAACAGTCAATTAAACTAAGTTGGGGATGAAGAGAACAAAAGGTTACCAAATTAGTAGAACTTATAGCATGAAGAAACTTGTACCAACTGCAGATTCAACTGAGCTATGAATAACCCACAAAACCATATAACATAAGTAGCGAATCAAACCAAATCGAAGAAAATGTCAGTTAAAATCACAACGTGAGAAATACATACCAAATAGAAAGAGAAGAGCAAAATAAGTAAAGAACTACCTTCATTCGGAAATCGATTGATTGATGATCTGTAGTAGACAAAAAACAGTCAAAATTAGCTCCAAGGATGAACAATTTATAGCAGTGATTAAAACATGAAAAAGAAAAGGTTAATCAAAATCTGTCATTAACTCAAAACACATATCACTATTATGTAGAGCAAGTTTTTCTTCCGTGTCACTGTTATTAACAACATGTAGTAGAGCACAAAGCATCAAAATCAGTTTAAAATTTAAATTATTGAAAATGAGTTCCAAATCAGATGAATACTTACAAAAGCATACATCATCTCTCTTTCATCAAGAATGAATCATAAAAATCAAATATTTAAATCACATTAATATTTAACAAATCATCCAACATATCTGCTGTATATAGAATGAAACATACGAATAAAAATCAAAGATTTAGCCCCTCATCAGGAGGGCATCGACAACTTAGATATATTGATGCAGTTTAAATATTAAATATATCAATGACCGACACTGCATATTTCTAAAAAATGTTTTCATATAAGTGAAAAAACTAAAGCAAAAACATAATCTATCATCAATCAAATTAGGTAACATAATACATATTAAATATTAAAAAGGAAAATCAAATAAGGAATCAAATTGAGTACCCTTGGATTGTAGTTAGAAACAACAGTAAACAACAAATTGTAGTTTACTATTAGAAACCTCAACTTTGTTACCAGATTTCAATGGATCTCTTTCATAATTTTCTCGGTTTCCATCTAGTTACAAAAAAAAATAAAAATAGATCGCTATGCTCATAGCATACAATTTATTTACCAAAAATTAATTTTAAAATTAACGTGTCTATCAAAAAGCCTCAAAAATATAAATATTAATGTTCATATTATAGATGTTGCACCTGTTGCTGCTTCATTTCTTCCCGATTTCCCACTGTAACATAATCAAGCCTCGGAGAACTGCTTTTGAAAAACCCAACTTCACCATGTAATCTAAACTCGGAAATCATGCGCAAATACTATGCAGTTTCATGGTCTATTAGCTGGTAAGCCTAAACAAATACACGCATAAGAACCATTTGAATTTCTTTGATTCTTTGTTTCAGGGTACAGTGATAGGAATTCTATATATGCATTTTTTTTTGTGTAGGTGGTGACATTAGGATATAAATAGGCTGATCATATCTTGTTTATGCCTTGTTTTTCCTTTTATGAAGAGTTGTTATCTATCTAGTCATTCTTAAAATGTTTTCTGATCCTCCCTTTTTATCAATAAAGTAACCGGTACAGGGGCAGTGAAAATCAATCTTAATAGTTGGTGTATAAAAAATCCTTAAGATGGTGGAATTTTTTATATAATGCAGCTTCTAGCTGAAATGATGGTCAAGAAGAACACTAATTCAAAAAATCACTTAATAAAAAATAACTCAGAAAGGATACCAATTGACTCTCACAACCTCGTAGTGAATATCTTGAGTACCTGAAATTCCACAACACCGATTTATCAAAAAGCAATTTTATATAATTTTAAAATCAAACACCGATCGAAAGTTATATCAGATTCAACAAAACAGAAATTTATAACCTAGTTTGGAGATTCCAATCTTAAAAAACCTGCAAGATTAGAAGGAATATGTTGAAGAAGGAATATGTTGTATCGACGATTAGGGTTAGAGAAATATTTACCTTAATGGATTGATAGTTTATATCAGACTCCGATTGCAGGATACGATGATGGCGGTGGAGAGCCGTTGAACGCTCGTTGTTGACGGTGTGTATATAGCAAAAGATCAAACGAATGATGAACAAAAGTCTGGTTTACAAAGAAGGATGAATTTCAATCGAGAATGAAGCAGAGAATACCTTCAATCGACGAAACTATGGTCGACTTTGACGGATACGATCTACCGGAATCATAGATAGAGGCAGAGACTTCCAAGGAATTTGATAGTATGGAAATTGAGAATTAGGGTTTTTTTAGATATAAGCCGCTGTTGAGTGAGATGCGGTAGGGTTTGTTAACTGGATCCGCGAATCCGTGATTCATTAAGTGAAAAAATTAAGTGAAAAAGCATTTAAGCGGGAAAATGAAAAAAAAGGACTGTTGTGGTGATGCCACGTGGCATCCAATCTTTTCATATATATATTATATAGAATAGATATAGATATATGAGTTCAAATTTTGGTAATTTATAATTAAATTACTCGGTGCAACGATTGTAGTAATTCCGCCTCATGGTCGTCAATGACGCCTACACGGCCGGTAACGATCGTCACCAAATTCCAAACCCCGTGACTATTCCTCATAGTAATTCCGCCAAATGATCGGTCATGAGGAAACACGAGCGGTAAACGTTAAGGAGCAAAGAATTGATAAAGATATAACAAAATATGTAAAAGGGGCAAAATGGTTATTTTGACTATTAAGGGTATTAACCAATAAAAAGTTGGGTTTTGGATAATGAGGTAATTCTTAAATGTGATTTGTAACATTTAGGATGTCTTGATAGGGACATTACATTAAAGGCATTAAGAAACTGATTCACAAGAACTTAACCCCAGAATAATAGCTTTGCAAAGCTAAGGTGAGTTCTATGAGCCCTCTTTTAAATTGTTTAATTGCTTTAAACCGTTTTGGGCTGATATACATAACGTGGTGTGAAAATATTCTCAATTGTTATAATTGCTTGTTATATGTATTGATTGTACGATGATGAGTAGAGGAAATATAGATTGCCATTTCGAAGTTTCTAGTAGAATAAAATAAGAATGGTAATCAAAGAAAGGTTGGTAAGTAAGGGACTTCTGAAACAAGAAGTTAAAGAGTGTTGTCCCAATGGTGTCAAAACCAAGCGGCGTCAAAGCCAGAAAGCGTCAAAGCTAAAGTGGCGTCAAAGCCAGATAGCGTCAAAGCTATATAGTGTCAAAACTAAAGGGACCATTGCTACACGATGTGTTCGTAAAGCAAGTAGAAACACTATTTCCCTAAGATAAAATTTAATATGAGACAAGGATGACAAAGCAACAGAAGGTTAGTTTATTCACAAGGTTAGAATATGTGAATATATGTGCTATATGCTTTGTGTTTGATTGGCTAATTGCAGAAATGTGTTTGACAAACCTAAGTGCCTTCGAAAGGTAAAGTTTTCCCAAAACGTAGAACTCACCAGCGTAAGCTGACTTGTTAAGTTATGTATGTCAGATGAGGCTGGACCTTCGGATCGAAAAGGGAAGGTTGAGATGTGAGCAGGAATTAGGAGGCGCATACTATCAAGACAATGTCAAGATATCTAGAGAAGACATTTTTGAAAACTGGCGTGGAGATGTTTATTTCTCTTTTGTATTTGTCTCTCTTACTATGTAATACTTGGCATATGAATAAAAGTTTTTATTTCCGCTGCTTTAGTTATCTCTGTTGTACCTTGTGTTCATGAGTAAATCCGATGCGTGACCGCTCCTAGGGCCAAGTCTGGGAGTGGGCGTCACAATATCACATAGAATCATAAGTTTAATTTCCATATAAAAATGATAAAACGATCACATGAAATCATAACATTTCACTTACATAAATCATAGGATATCAAACGTCTAGACTCAAGGATATGCTCGTATAGTGATGGTTACACAAACTCTAGATGCTACAGTGAACATGAGTCAATCACATAAATGTTCACATAACATTTATAACAGTTAAAGTAAATGTTCGTACGTCATTTATATCAGTTTAAGTTTATTTAAATCAGGAAAAGACCTGAAAATACGAATTGTCACAGTATCCCCTTGTTGAAGAATTTTCGTCCCGAAAATTGAGTAACGTGGTTAACAAGTTAGTCACAAGAGAAAGAAAATTTCCTCAGTCGTCACATCATCCCCTTGTTGAAAGAATTTCGTCCCGAAATTTAAATCAGTGACAATTGTTTGAATAGTCAAATTGACAGCAACGTATTGAAAGAGTCCAGGTTTCCTACTCCAAAAGGAGTCAAGAATGTTATGATCCAGAATGTGTACTCGATGTTGAGGAGGTCTCAAATGTTCAAGAATTTGGAATGGAATTCAAATCGAAAGTATAGAGAGTAATTTCCTCATCAAGCGTTTTTACAGGAAATGTCAAACAATCGCATTAAAGGAATTGCGTCAAGTGATAAGGCGGACAAGGTAGCATGATAACGTAAATATCTGAAATCAAAGTTTCAATGCAAAGAAGGACCATAATATGTCCGCGTAGCCTCCAGCTATTGTACCCACTGCTAGGAGTGTGATTCCCATTTCGTGTCTTGATTTCTGTTAACGTATTCGCATTCACCAATAACCCAGTTGAATCGGAGAGAAGGGAACTTGAGTATGAGAAAATTGTATGTGCATTAGGTTAATCAGTGTTTGTTTACTAAACCTATCATCTAACGAAAACGTAAACGCCTGGATTTTGCATACCAACTAGCAAATAG
>JBCNJP010004606.1:0-60483 GCA_039602395.1 Deinandra increscens subsp. villosa | reverse complement strand
CTCTTGTAGAAATGACCAGAAGGAACACGTATTAGGGTTTTCACTTTGGTATTTATACTACAAGAGAGCCTGGGACAAATAGAATGTTTGACAACAACCAATCATTACCTAGAATTCAGCAAAATATCCTAACAGTAAAAGAAGTTCGCTAAGCATTATATTAAGTTCGCTAGACATCAATAAGTTCGCTAATAAGTACGCTAGGTATTATCTAGTCCGCTAACAAGTACGCTAAGTGTTGACTAGTTCGCTAACAAGTTCGCTAAGCACTAACAAGTACGCTAGTAAGTGCGCTAGGCATAAACAAGTCCGCTAGCTAGTACGCTAAGCATCACAAGTCCGCTAACATAAACAAATACGCTAACAAGTTCGTTACCAGCAAAGATGAAGTACGCTAGGAACATTAATAAGTACTCTAAGCAAACAAGTACGTTAGGAAACAGACAAGTTCGCTAAGATACCATTTAAACAAGTACGTTAAGAGTGAAATCAAGTCCGTTAAGATCATAAGTAACAAGTACGCTAAGATTTACATAAAGTTGTCCAAGTACATAACAAAAAGGAATTACAAAGCAAGGTATCAATTACAATGATAAAACAAAAATAAGTTTGTGTTGCCAACAAATAGGTTCTAACATGATTTGTATATGGGATTGCCGATAAAAGAGTGATAAGGGCATAAGCAATTTTATGACAATACCTAGCACCCCTAGCAATGCAATAGGTTTCTAATGCCACTAATTAATTGTACAAAATTATTTAATGCTTTCTTAATTGATCTTTTCTTGCCATATCGGGTTTAAATGTTTCCCTACTAAGCTAATCATTTTCTTTCACAACAAAAACATGGTTTTTATGGATAAAGGTGTAAAAGAGAAGCTTGTAACTCATGTGTCACATTTGGAAATCGGCATTTTCATGGATGTATAACATTCACTTATTGAAATTATTGATCAAATCTTATCCTTTAAAAAGATAGCAAATCTTTTGTTTACTTTTCTTTGATCTCGCACAAATTCTTTGTAACCCTAAAGTTTAGGTGTGACACCGAGTTTTTGTCCCTTGCACATCTCGAATTTGAATGTGAACGAAGATTTGTAAGTTCATTGTTCTAAGAACATTTTTAGGTACTTAAGCTTTGAATTTGGTATTTTGTTTCCACAGTTATAATCAAGAAGCACTGCTGATTATAAATTTGGAAATCCATCTATCTATCTCCTTTGAGCCCAATCTGCAAGGTACATCCCTTTCCTGATGCTCTTAATGTACCTCATCTCATGTTATGTTAGGAAACTAATCTGTCTACCTCTCATAATAAATTTCTCATTGTATGATTTTATTTGTAATTTCAAGTACTAATTTGCTTAAAGTCTGGTTGAATTTCTTACTAGGTTTCCTTTTTTGTTGATTTCTGAGTTTATCCATTGACTTCTTTTTGTTTCTTAAGCGTCCAGAGTCCAGCTTTTGAGGAATCAGGTATTCGTATTGTGTTAACTTTAGTTTATTTGCATCGTTGTGGAAATCAATAGACTAAGGATCCATAATCTCAAATCTGGCATTTTAAGTGGGGATTTCAATCGTACGTCATTCTCACGCAAAACTCTTCTTCGAGCTTTGTTGTTACTCACCTTCTTGGTTCATCATTTCAAGATTGAAGATTATGGATCCTTAGTCTATTGATTTCCACAAGTATGTCTTCTCTATTGATTTGGGATTTGAATTTAACCCTAACATCGATCGATCGATTGCTATATATGTGTCTGAAGCTAAAAATTCCATTTGATTATGTCTTTCATGGTGTAAGTGAGTTTGGCTTCTGTTTTGCATTCAACCTAAATTTGATGCATGTGCTTTATAGGTTACGGTTAAAAGAAGCTGCTTCATTTGTATATGGGATTGCCGATAAAAGAGTGATAAGGGCATAAGCAATTTTATGACAATCCCTAGCACCCCTAGCAATGCAATAGGTTTCTAATGCCACTAATTAATTGTAGAAAATTATTTAATGCTTTCTTAATTGATTTTTTCTTGCCATATCGGGTTTAAATGTTTCCCTACTAAGCTAATCATTTTCTTTCACAACAAAAACATGGTTTTTATGGATAAAGGTGTAAAAGAGAAGCTTGTAACTCATGTGTCACATTTGGAAATCAGCATTTTCATGGATGTATAACTTTCACTTATTGAAATTATTGATCAAATCTTATCCTTTAAAAAGATAGCAAATCTTTTTTTTACTTTTCTTTGATCTCGCATAGATTCTTTGTAACCCTAAAGTTTAGGTGTGACACCGAGTTTTAGTCCCTTGCACATCTCGAATTTGAATGTGAACGAAGATTTGTAAGTTCATTGTTCTAAGAACATTTCTAGGTACTTAAGCTTTGAATTTGGTATTTTGTTACCACAGTTATAATCAAGAAGCACTGCTGATTATAAATTTGGAAATCCATCTATCTATCTCCTTTGAGCCCAATCTGCAAGGTACATCCCTTTCCTGATGCTCTTAATGTACCTCATCTCATGTTATGTTAGGAAACCAATCTGTCTACCTCTCATAATAAATTTCTCAATGTATGATTTTATTTGTAATTTCAAGTACTAATTTGCTTAAAGTCTGGTTGAATTTCTTATTAGGTTTCCTTTTTTGTTGATTTCTGAGTTTATCCATTGACTTCTTTTTGTTTCTTAAGCGTCCAGAGTCCAGCTAAAAGGGAAACAGGTATTCGTATTGTGAACTTTAGTTTATTTGCATCGCTGTGGAAATCAATAGACTAAGGATCCATAATCTCAAATCTGGCATTTTAAGTGGGGATTTCAATCGTACGTCATTCTCACGCAAAACTCTTCTTCAAGCTTTGTTGTTACTCACCTTCCTGGTTCATCATTTCAAGATTGAAGATTATGGATCCTTAGTCTATTGATTTCCACAAGTATGTCTTCTCTATTGATTTGGGATTTGAATTTAACCCTAACATCGATCGATCGATTGCTATATATGTGTCTGAAGCTAAAAATTCCATTTGATTATGTCTTTCATGGTGTAAGTGAGTTTGGCTTCTGTTTTGCATTCAACCTAAATTTGATGCATGTGCTTTGTAGGTTACGGTTAAAAGAAGCTGCTTGATTTGTATATGGGATTGCCGGTAAAAGAGTGATAAGGGCATAAGCAATTTTATGACAATCCCTAGCACCCCTAGCAATGCAATAGGTTTCTAATGCCACTAATTAATTGAAGAAAATTATTTAATGCTTTCTTAATTGATTTTTTCTTGCCATATCGGGTTTAAATGTTTCCCTACTAAGCTAATCATTTTCTTTCACAACAAAAACATGGTTTTTATGGATAAAGGTGTAAAAGAGAAGCTTGTAACTCATGTGTCACATTTGGAAATCAGCATTTTCATGGATGTATAACTTTCACTTATTGAAATTATTGATCAAATCTTATCCTTTAAAAGGATAGCAAATGTCACACCCCCAAAAATCCCACGCGCGATAACGCGCCATAGGGAGCGTGACAAACCAGGATCGTCGTCCATTAGTTACACCAAACGACATGTAATTAATAAAAAGGTTGTATATTTCATTAAAATATAAATACAGAGTTTTACAAATGCGGAAGCGTAAATACAATGATAGTATTAATGTAAAAACACCATCACCCAAGGTGACGTGACTGGTTCAAAGACAATAAAAGGGTTTTCAAATACTCATGCATGCGTACTCGTGATACTCGAACATCCGCAACCTGAGAAATAACATGCTAAAAAGTGTCAACACAAAGGTTGGTGAGTTCACAGGTTTAATCAGTTCATCAGTTGAATGTAAATCGACTGTTCAACAACAGTCCCAGTTCGGTGTAAATCAACTGTTCATCGACAGTTCAAGTTCAGTTTAAAATTGATTGTTCAACAACAATCAAGTTGAGTTTAAGATTGACTATTCAACAATAGTCAAGTTGTAAGAGCATAATCACTAATATATATCAAATAGCTAGCTAGGCTATATACATGAAACTTCGCACGTTGATGGTCACCGAAGCTAACAGTTGTTTACAGTTTATGCAGTTTGCCTTGTTGTGTTTAGGACGAATATAACACCCGTTCGATATCCAATCGTGTCAGCGCGACTGACCCGGGTGGGGTTTGTCAGACCCAGTAGTGCTACAATATATTTCCCGCTATCGTCATTAATATTAACGGTACCATAGGAAGGACTTTGTTGTATATGTGCTTCAAGTACTTCAAGTGATATATAAAAGTCTAATTATCTCAGTTGTATAGTTCATGCATGTTAATCTCCCCCAAAAGGATTAAAAGCAGTAAAATGGGGCCGTGAAACTCACCTTAGGTTGCACAGCAAAATTCCAGATAAACAGTTAAGCCAAGTAGCAAATACGAGTCTTGTGCAAGCAATCAATCACCTAACGAGCATAAATGTATAAGTGTGTGTTCTATAACTAATAAATCTAACGTAGACGACAAAACGAGTGATCGTGGGATTTAAAACAAGTCGAGGATGGCTCCCGTGCCAAATCCGAGAGATTATCGAAATAACGCGAGAAATCACAATACATATCACTATTGTATATTTTCTAAGTTCAAATATTCCAAAAATAAATATATATAATATATGTATTTAACTAAACGTTCAAGTGACGTTAATAATGAATATGCGAGGACAATATATTTATATATATTAAAGGTTCTCATAAAATATTCGATTATTTCAATAAAAATCCAACGGTATAAGTATATATATTAATCTATTCAATATATAAGTATATATATTACATTTTCATGTAAAACCCAAAATTTTATATCAATATATACGTATATAGACATTTGAATTTTATTTTTAATTTAAAACGACAAGTTAAACATATTTTACAACTCGAAATATGATTTACGAGGTTTAATGATTCCAAATATGTTTTTACGGGTCAAGTTACGACAAGGAACAATTTTGGTACAAAATTTAGTAACCAAGTGCCTAAAACAACACAAAACAACCAAAAATAAAAACTATGGAGGTCACCGGGTTCGAACCCGTGACCTCCTGGTCATGCAGTCAAGTTTTAGCCATCCGGCCAGCAGGCCAATCGTGTCAAGAATCCGACCGAAACTATTTTATGTGTAGGCGCAGACCAGAAACAAGATTTAGGAAAAAGACAGGAGGATTAAAATAAAAGATGGTGAGGCTGGGAATCGAACCCGCGACCTCGGGGATACAATGCGCGCGACCCAGCCACCAGGACGCCTGACCCGATTGCGATTTAACCCGCTATTCTTTGTATATAACATAAAGCAGTCGCGTGTCATCTTCTTTATTCAAGAACTCCGGTGGCCGGAGTTATATTCCGGTCACCGGAAAATCGCGAAAAACACAAAAAGATCCGGAAAAGGTGCGACTAACATTAAGTAATCGTTACCTTGAGTCGGAGATGAGATGCGAGATAATTTTGAAGCCGAAAATAAACCCGAAACATAAATGCGAACTCCGAGCACCGTTACGGAACTCAATTCTGATCACTCCTGGTTGCTCCTCAGGGACACACAATCACAGGGATGTGTCGAATGATGATAAACAGTGGCTAGACAGTGGAGGTTCGATGGTGGTTTCGGTGAGTTTGTCTCGCCGGAAAAACAGAGAACGAGGGGGATAGGTTGCGAGAGGATGAGAGAATGAGTGTCTTGTGAATCTTATGCAAATGATATTTGAATCATTGAAATTCATTGATGGTCGAACGTAAATGAGGAGGAATGATGATCGGCCGAAACCGATCATCAGATGCGCCTTCCGTTTCACTGTTTCCATTGAAAGTCATTTATACCCACTTTGGGTAATGACACATTAAGTCCCTCCCTAATTTATCAAGGTGGATTCATGCTTTAAGTAATTACAGGAACAGTCCCTACAATCTTTGTTAAGCACAAGGAGGTTTAGAAAATGGCGGTTGTGATCCCTTCAGTTTACTAATGCTAACGGACTCCTAACGGGGTTACCGGGAATAATTGGAATGAGGATTGAACGAAGGAATATCGACATCCAAGAAACGTGTGACATTTCATAAAATATAAATTTAAACAACCACATAAAATCATAGATAACAATCCCTAATTATCCATTTAAATTCACATAAAATCATAAAATAACTCGTGTGGCTTATATATAAATATATCACATAAAATCATAATTTACCTATTTAAATCACATAAATTTATGAATTTATGAATAATAACTCATTTTAAATCCACATGAAATCATAACTTATATATTTATATATATTCATGTGATTAATAACTTTGTAATTAAAATCCTTTAATTACACAAAATCATAAATATCACTAAATCATATGTATATGCATTTATATATTTTTAATTCCACAATTATCATGGAATTTCAATCGTTTAAACTTTCGTGCATGCTCGTAGTGATTGATCACACAAAACCCTAATTTGCTATAGTCAACACAGTCGATCACATAATTGTTCACACAACATTTAATACGGTTTACGCTCAGTTAATGTCAGAAAGTGACCTGAAAAGTCGGATTGTCACAGTATCCCCTTGTTGAAGAATTTTCGTCCTCGAAAATTGCGTAACGTGGTAAAAGTTAATGAGCAAGAAAAGAAAAGAAAAATTCCCAGTCGTCACAGCAAATCTTTTGTTTACTTTTCTTTGATCTCGCACAGATTCTTTGTAACCCTAAAGTTTAGGTGACACCGAGTTTTAGTCCCTTGCACATCTCGAATTTGAATGTGAACGAAGATTTGTAAGTTCATTGTTCTAAGAACATTTTTAGGTACTTAAGCTTTGAATTTGGTATTTTGTTTCCACAGTTATAATCAAGAAGCACTGCTGATTATAAATTTGGAAATCCATCTATCTATCTCCTTTGAGCCCAATCTGCAAGGTACATCCCTTTCCTGATGCTCTTAATGTACCTCATCTCATGTTATGTTAGGAAACCAATCTGTCTACCTCTCATAATAAATTTCTCAATGTATGATTTGATTTGTAATTTCAAGTACTAATTTGCTTAAAGTCTGGTTGAATTTCTTATTAGGTTTCCTTTTTTGTTGATTTCTGAGTTTATCCATTGACTTCTTTTTGTTTCTTAAGCGTCCAGAGTCCAGCTTTTGAGGAATCAGGTATTCGTATTGTGTTAACTTTAGTTTATTTGCATCGCTGTGGAAATCAATAGACTAAGGATCCATAATCTCAAATCCGGCATTTTAAGTGGGGATTTCAATCGTACGTCATTCTCACGCAAAACTCTTCTTCGAGCTTTGTTGTTACTCACCTTCCTGGTTCATCATTTCAAGATTGAAGATTATGGATCCTTAGTCTATTGATTTCCACAAGTATGTCTTCTCTATTGATTTGGGATTTGAATTTAACCCTAACATCGATCGATCGATTGCTATATATGTGTCTGAAGCTAAAAATTCCATTTGATTATGTCTTTCATGGTGTAAGTGAGTTTGGCTTCTGTTTTGCATTCAACCTAAATTTGATGCATGTGCTTTATAGGTTACGGTTAAAAGAAGCTGCTTGATTTGTATATGGGATTGCCGATAAAAGAGTGATAAGGGCATAAGCAATTTTATGACAATACCTAGCACCCCTAGCAATGCAATAGGTTTCTAATGCCACTAATTAATTGTACAAAATTATTTAATGCTTTCTTAATTGATTTTTTCTTGCCATATCGGGTTTAAATGTTTCCCTACTAAGCTAATCATTTTCTTTCACAACAAAAACATGGTTTTTATGGATAAAGGTGTAAAAGAGAAGCTTGTAACTCATGTGTCACATTTGGAAATCAGCATTTTCATGGATGTATAACATTCACTTATTGAAATTATTGATCAAATCTTATCCTTTAAAAAGATAGCAAATCTTTTGTTTACTTTTCTTTGATCTCGCACAAATTATTTGTAACCCTAAAGTTTAGGTGTGACACCGAGTTTTAGTCCCTTGCACATCTCGAATTTGAATGTGAACGAAGATTTGTAAGTTCATTGTTCTAAGAACATTTTTAGGTACTTAAGCTTTGAATTTGGTATTTTGTTTCCACAGTTATAATCAAGAAGCACTGCTGATTATAAATTTGGAAATCCATCTATCTATCTCCTTTGAGCCCAATCTGCAAGGTACATCCCTTTCCTGATGCTCTTAATGTACCTCATCTCATGTTATGTTAGGAAACCAATCTGTCTACCTCTCATAATAAATTTCTCAATGTATGATTTTATTTGTAATTTCAAGTACTAATTTGCTTAAAGTCTGGTTGAATTTCTTACTAGGTTTCCTTTTTTGTTGATTTCTGAGTTTATCCATTGACTTCTTTTTGTTTCTTAAGCGTCCAGAGTCCAGCTTTTGAGGAATCAGGTATTCGTATTGTGTTAACTTTAGTTTATTTGCATCGCTGTGGAAATCAATAGACTAAGGATCCATAATCTCAAATCTGGCATTTTAAGTGGGGATTTCAATCGTACGTCATTCTCACGCAAAACTCTTCTTCGAGCTTTGTTGTTACTCACCTTCCTGGTTCATCATTTCAAGATTGAAGATTATGGATCCTTAGTCTATTGATTTCCACAAGTATGTCTTCTCTATTGATTTGGGATTTGAATTTAACCCTAACATCGATCGATCGATTGCTATATATGTGTCTGAAGCTAAAAATTCCATTTGATTATGTCTTTCATGGTGTAAGTGAGTTTGGCTTCTGTTTTGCGTTCAACCTAAATTTGATGCATGTGCTTTATAGGTTACGGTTAAAAGAAGCTGATTGATTTGTATATGGGATTGCCGATAAAAGAGTGATAAGGGCATAAGCAATTTTATGACAATACCTAGCACCCCTAGCAATGCAATAGGTTTCTAATGCCACTAATTAATTGTACAAAATTATATAATGCTTTCTTAATTGATTTTTTCTTGCCATATCGGGTTTAAATGTTTCCCTACTAAGCTAATCATTTTCTTTCACAACAAAAACATGGTTTTTATGGATAAAGGTGTAAAAGAGAAGCTTGTAACTCATGTGTCACATTTGGAAATCAACATTTTCATGGATGTATAACATTCACTTATTGTCATTATTGATCAAATCTTATCCTTTAAAAAGATAGCAAATCTTTTGTTTACTTTTCTTTGATCTCGCACAAATTCTTTGTAACCCTAAAGTTTAGGTGTGACACCGAGTTTTAGTCCCTTGCACATCTCGAATTTGAATGTGAACGAAGATTTGTAAGTTCATTGTTCTAAGAACATTTTTAGGTACTTAAGCTTTGAATTTGGTATTTTGTTTCCACAGTTATAATCAAGAAGCACTGCTGATTATAAATTTGGAAATCCATCTATCCATCTCCTTTGAGCCCAATCTGCAAGGTACATCCCTTTCCTGATGCTCTTAATGTACCTCATCTCATGTTATGTTAGGAAACTAATCTGTCTACCTCTCATAATAAATTTCTCAATGTATGATTTTATTTGTAATTTCAAGTACTAATTTGCTTAAAGTCTGGTTGATTTTCTTACTAAGTTTCCTTTTTTGTTGATTTCTGAGTTTATCCATTGACTTCTTTTTGTTTCTTAAGCGTCCAGAGTCCAGCTTTTGAGGAATCAGGTATTCGTATTGTGTTAACTTTAGTTTATTTGCATCGTTGTGGAAATCAATAGACTAAGGATCCATAATCTCAAATCTGGCATTTTAAGTGGGGATTTCAATCGTACGTCATTCTCACGCAAAACTCTTCTTCGAGCTTTGTTGTTACTCACCTTCTTGGTTCATCATTTCAAGATTGAAGATTATGGATCCTTAGTCTATTGATTTCCACAAGTATGTCTTCTCTATTGATTTGGGATTTGAATTTAACCCTAACATCGATCGATCGATTGCTATATATGTGTCTGAAGCTAAAAATTCCATTTGATTATGTCTTTCATGGTGTAAGTGAGTTTGGCTTCTGTTTTGCATTCAACCTAAATTTGATGCATGTGCTTTATAGGTTACGGTTAAAAGAAGCTGCTTGATTTGTATATGGGATTGCCGATAAAAGAGTGATAAGGGCATAAGCAATTTTATGACAATCCCTAGCACCCCTAGCACCCCTAGCAATGCAATAGGTTTCTAATGCCACTGATTAATTGTAGAAAATTATTTAATGCTTTCTTAATTGATTTTTTCTTGCCATATCGGGTTTAAATGTTTCTCTACTAAGCTAATCATTTTCTTTCACAACAAAAACATGGTTTTTATGGATAAAGGTGTAAAAGAGAAGCTTGTAACTCATGTGTCACATTTGGAAATCAGCATTTTCATGGATGTATAACTTTCACTTATTGAAATTATTGATCAAATCTTATCCTTTAAAAAGATAGCAAATCTTTTGTTTACTTTTCTTTGATCTCGCACAGATTCTTTGTAACCCTAAAGTTTAGGTGTGACACCGAGTTTTAGTCCATTGCACATCTCGAATTTGAATGTGAACGAAGATTTGTAAGTTAATTGTTCTAAGAACATTTTTAGGTACTTAAGCTTTGAATTTGGTATTTTGTTACCACAGTTATAATCAAGAAGCACTGCTGATTATAAATTTGGAAATCCATCTATCTATCTCCTTTGAGCCCAATCTGCAAGGTACATCCCTTTCCTGATGCTCTTAATGTACCTCATCTCATGTTATGTTAGGAAACCAATCTGTCTACCTCTCATAATAAATTTCTCAATGTATGATTTTATTTGTAATTTCAAGTACTAATTTGCTTAAAGTCTGGTTGAATTTCTTATTAGGTTTCCTTTTTTGTTGATTTCTGAGTTTATCCATTGACTTCTTTTTGTTTCTTAAGCGTCCCGAGTCCAGCTAAAAGGGAAACAGGTATTCGTATTGTGAACTTTAGTTTATTTGCATCGCTGTGGAAATCAATAAACTAAGGATCCATAATCTCAAATCTGGCATTTTAAGTGGGGATTTCAATCGTACGTCATTCTCACGCAAAACTCTTCTTCAAGCTTTGTTGTTACTCACCTTCCTGGTTCATCATTTCAAGATTGAAGATTATGGATCCTTAGTCTATTGATTTCCACAAGTATGTCTTCTCTATTGATTTGGGATTTGAATTTAACCCTAACATCGATCGATCGATTGCTATATATGTGTCTGAAGCTAAAAATTCCATTTGATTATGTCTTTCATGGTGTAAGTGAGTTTGGCTTCTGTTTTGCATTCAACCTAAATTTGATGCATGTGCTTTGTAGGTTACGGTTAAAAGAAGCTGCTTGATTTGTATATGGGATTGCCGGTAAAAGAGTGATAAGGGCATAAGCAATTTTATGACAATCCCTAGCACCCCTAGCAATGCAATAGGTTTCTAATGCCACTAATTAATTGAAGAAAATTATTTAATGCTTTCTTAATTGATTTTTTCTTGCCATATCGGGTTTAAATGTTTCCCTACTAAGCTAATCTTTTTCTTTCACAACAAAAACATGGTTTTTATGGATAAAGGTGTAAAAGAGAAGCTTGTAACTCATGTATCACATTTGGAAATCAGCATTTTCATGGATGTATAACTTTCACTTATTGAAATTATTGATCAAATCTTATCCTTTAAAAAGATAGCAAATCTTTTGTTTACTTTTCTTTGATCTCGCACAGATTCTTTGTAACCCTAAAGTTTAGGTGTGACACCGAGTTTTAGTCCCTTGCACATCTTGAATTTGAATGTGAACGAAGATTTGTAAGTTCATTGTTCTAGGAACATTTTTAGGTACTTAAGCTTTGAATTTGGTATTTTGTTTCCACAGTTATAATCAAGAAGCACTGCTGATTATAAATTTGGAAATCCATCTATCTATCTCCTTTGAGCCCAATCTGCAAGGTACATCCCTTTCCTGATGCTCTTAATGTACCTCATCTCATGTTATGTTAGGAAACCAATCTGTCTACCTCTCATAATAAATTTCTCAATGTATGATTTTATTTGTAATTTCAAGTACTAATTTGCTTAAAGTCTGGTTGAATTTCTTATTAGGTTTCCTTTTTTGTTGATTTCTGAGTTTATCCATTGACTTCTTTTTGTTTCTTAAGCGTCCAGAGTCCAGCTTTTGAGGAATCAGGTATTCGTATTGTGTTAACTTTAGTTTATTTGCATCGCTGTTGAAATCAATAGACTAAGGATCCATAATCTCAAATCCGGCATTTTAAGTGGGGATTTCAATCGTACGTCATTCTCACGCAAAACTCTTCTTCGAGCTTTGTTGTTACTCACCTTCCTGGTTCATCATTTCAAGATTGAAGATTATGGATCCTTAGTCTATTGATTTCCACAAGTATGTCTTCTCTATTGATTTGGGATTTGAATTTAACCCTAACATCGATCGATCGATTGCTATATATGTGTCTGAAGCTAAAAATTCCATTTGATTATGTCTTTCATGGTGTAAGTGAGTTTGGCTTCTGTTTTGCATTCAACCTAAATTTGATGCATGTGCTTTGTAGGTTACGGTTATAAGAAGCTGCTTGATTTGTATATGGGATTGCCGGTAAAAGAGTGATAAGGGCATAAGCAATTTTATGACAATCCCTAGCACCCCTAGCAATGCAATAGGTTTCTAATGCCACTAATTAATTGTAGAAAATTATTTAATGCTTTCTTAATTGATTTTTTCTTGCCATATCGGGTTTAAATGTTTCCCTACTAAGCTAATCATTTTCTTTCACAACAAAAACATGGTTTTTATGGATAAAGGTGTAAAAGAGAAGCTTGTAACTCATGTGTCACATTTGGAAATCAGCATTTTCATGGATGTATAACTTTCACTTATTGAAATTATTGATCAAATCTTATCCTTTAAAAAGATAGCAAATCTTTTGTTTACTTTTCTTTGATCTCGCACAGATTCTTTGTAACCCTAAAGTTTAGGTGTGACACCGAGTTTTAGTCCCTTGCACATCTCGAATTTGAATGTGAACGAAGATTTGTAAGTTCATTGTTCTAAGAACATTTTTAGGTACTTAAGCTTTGAATTTGGTATTTTGTTTCCACAGTTATAATCAAGAAGCACTGCTGATTATAAATTTGGAAATCCATCTATCTATCTCCTTTGAGCCCAATCTGCAAGGTACATCCCTTTCCTGATGCTCTTAATGTACCTCATCTCATGTTATGTTAGGAAACCAATCTGTCTACCTCTCATAATAAATTTCTCAATGTATGATTTTATTTGTAATTTCAAGTACTAATTTGCTTAAAGTCTGGTTGAATTTCTTATTAGGTTTCCTTTTTTGTTGATTTCTGAGTTTATCCATTGACTTCTTTTTGTTTCTTAAGCGTCCAGAGTCCAGCTAAAAGGGAAACAGGTATTCGTATTGTGAACTTTAGTTTATTTGCATCGCTGTGGAAATCAATAGACTAAGGATCCATAATCTCAAATCTGGCATTTTAAGTGGGGATTTCAATCGTACGTCATTCTCACGCAAAACTCTTCTTCAAGCTTTGTTGTTACTCACCTTCCTGGTTCATCATTTCAAGATTGAAGATTATGGATCCTTAGTCTATTGATTTCCACAAGTATGTCTTCTCTATTGATTTGGGATTTGAATTTAACCCTAACATCGATCGATCGATTGCTATATATGTGTCTGAAGCTAAAAATTCCATTTGATTATGTCTTTCATGGTGTAAGTGAGTTTGGCTTCTGTTTTGCATTCAACCTAAATTTGATGCATGTGCTTTGTAGGTTACGGTTAAAAGAAGCTGCTTGATTTGTATATGGGATTGCCGGTAAAAGAGTGATAAGGGCATAAGCAATTTTATGACAATCCCTAGCACCCCTAGCAATGCAATAGGTTTCTAATGCCACTAATTAATTGTAGAAAATTATTTAATGCTTTCTTAATTGATTTTTTCTTGCCATATCGGGTTTAAATGTTTCCCTACTAAGCTAATCATTTTCTTTCACAACAAAAACATGGTTTTTATGGATAAAGGTGTAAAAGAGAAGCTTGTAACTCATGTGTCACATTTGGAAATCAGCATTTTCATGGATGTATAACTTTCACTTATTGAAATTATTGATCAAATCTTATCCTTTAAAAAGATAGCAAATCTTTTGTTTACTTTTCTTTGATCTCGCACAGATTCTTTGTAACCCTAAAGTTTAGGTGTGACACCGAGTTTTAGTCCCTTGCACATCTCGAATTTGAATGTGAACGAAGATTTGTAAGTTCATTGTTCTAAGAACATTTTTAGGTACTTAAGCTTTGAATTTGGTATTTTGTTACCACAGTTATAATCAAGAAGCACTGCTGATTATAAATTTGGAAATCCATCTATCTATCTCCTTTGAGCCCAATCTGCAAGGTACATCCCTTTCCTGATGCTCTTAATGTACCTCATCTCATGTTATGTTAGGAAACCAATCTGTCTACCTCTCATAATAAATTTCTCAATGTATGATTTTATTTGTAATTTCAAGTACTAATTTGCTTAAAGTCTGGTTGAATTTCTTATTAGGTTTCCTTTTTTTGTTGATTTCTGAGTTTATCCATTGACTTCTTTTTGTTTCTTAAGCGTCCAGAGTCCAGCTAAAAGGGAAACAGGTATTCGTATTGTGAACTTTAGTTTATTTGCATCGCTGTGGAAATCAATAGACTAAGGATCCATAATCTCAAATCTAGCATTTTAAGTGGGGATTTCAATCGTACGTCATTCTCACGCAAAACTCTTCTTCAAGCTTTGTTGTTACTCACCTTCCTGGTTCATCATTTCAAGATTGAAGATTATGGATCCTTAGTCTATTGATTTCCACAAGTATGTCTTCTCTATTGATTTGGGATTTGAATTTAACCCTAACATCGATCGATCGATTGCTATATATGTGTCTGAAGCTAAAAATTCCATTTGATTATGTCTTTCATGGTGTAAGTGAGTTTGGCTTCTGTTTTGCATTCAACCTAAATTTGATGCATGTGCTTTGTAGGTTACGGTTATAAGAAGCTGCTTGATTTGTATATGGGATTGCCGGTAAAAGAGTGATAAGGGCATAAGCAATTTTATGACAATCCTTAGCACCCCTAGCAATGCAATAGGTTTCTAATGCCACTAATTAATTGTAGAAAATTATTTAATGCTTTCTTAATTGATTTTTTCTTGCCATATCGGGTTTAAATGTTTCCCTACTAAGCTAATCATTTTCTTTCACAACAAAAACATGGTTTTTATGGATAAAGGTGTAAAAGAGAAGCTTGTAACTCATGTGTCACATTTGGAAATCAGCATTTTCATGGATGTATAACTTTCACTTATTGAAATTATTGATCAAATCTTATCCTTTAAAAAGATAGCAAATCTTTTGTTTACTTTTCTTTGATCTCGCACAGATTCTTTGTAACTCTAAAGTTTAGGTGTGACACCGAGTTTTAGTCCCTTGCACATCTCGAATTTGAATGTGAACGAAGATTTGTAAGTTCATTGTTCTAAGAACATTTTTAGGTACTTAAGCTTTGAATTTGGTATTTTGTTTCCACAGTTATAATCAAGAAGCACTGCTGATTATAAATTTGGAAATCCATCTATCTATCTCCTTTGAGCCCAATCTGCAAGGTACATCCCTTTCCTGATGCTCTTAATGTACCTCATCTCATGTTATGTTAGGAAACCAATCTGTCTACCTCTCATAATAAATTTCTCAATGTATGATTTTATTTGTAATTTCAAGTACTAATTTGCTTAAAGTCTGGTTGAATTTCTTATTAGGTTTCCTTTTTTGTTGATTTCTGAGTTTATCCATTGACTTCTTTTTGTTTCTTAAGCGTCCAGAGTCCAGCTTTTGAGGAATCAGGTATTCGTATTGTGTTAACTTTAGTTTATTTGCATCGCTGTGGAAATTGATTGAATAACTACTAAATCTTGATTACAGAATAACGGTTGATCCTAATTAATATCTATTGTTATAATTGTATTGTGTATTCTATTCATTGACTGTAGTAATTGGTTCTGTAATCTACATCATATGGTGAGTACTCAACTTCTAAAATTGGTTCTTTAACCTGATTCATGATTACACTGTTTCTTGGTTTGTGTGTTTTAGGTTAGTGTTTTTACTCTTCAAATTAAAAAATTGTTTTCAAGTAGCATGTGAGCATTTGTACCGTAATTTAAAATCTCAACAAAATGATAAGCACACATACATACAAATGTTTTACTCATGGCAATTTCCTTGCTCTTTTGCTGACTTTTCACTCCTTATTTGATGGTTTTACCACCACTTCGAACTATAAATAAAAAGAATCCGGATGCATTGTGTCGCCACTCGATGAATCTCTGAAAAAAACATAATTGTAGGTATATGATGTCACTCCTTGTACAAGAACTCACTTGTAACATGGCAATTCTTGCTCATGCTGCGAGGATGACTCAAAAGAAGGATTCTTTGGGTTAGCCTCTGATTCTATTGTGCCTTATCTTGTCACTTGTGCATTTAATAAGAAAACTATCTAAACTCACGTGCACATTTAATTCTGAAAAGCTTACTTTCTGTAACATGGTTTCATTGTTAATATTAACCTGTGATATGTTGTTGTGAGTAGTCTCTCCTTTCTTTTGGCTGACCATTTGGTTATATAGAAATGTATTTTTTTTATTACAGTTTTAGGATGGCATCTAAGCCACAAAGCTTTGTAGGTTGTAGCTGGTATTGTAAATAGATTATTGGAGGTGAACTCAACCCTTTAGGCTTTAGGCCCCTAAAGTGCCTCGACCAATCAGAAAAAGAATCAGGAAGATCTAGAAGATTGAATAGTTGGTAAATCAGATAAAATTAGGTGGGTCGGGTCTATTGGGTAAAAAGGATTGTAAGTTTCAGATTGTTTAGACTTATTTATAAACAGTTAGGACATCTAAGCTGCAAAGTTTGTAGGTTCTTATTATGGTATTGGTTAAAAGCATCAATTTCAATCCTCTTATTTGTAGGTTTTTATTATGTTTCAATGTACAATTATAGCATTCAATTTTATGTGATCATACCACAACTAATGTAACCACACCAAAATTTCATAGTTAACGGTCTTTTTAGTCATTCTATTTCAAGGTATAAAGATGGAGAATATGACAAAACTGAAGAAGGAATTTAATTACACAAGTTTGTGAAAAGGTTTGAGAGACAAATTCACAAATTTACGGTAAAGAGCATTTGAGGACGCAAAAGCTACAAGGCATTTGAAGGATGACAAATAGATTGCAATCTAACCTTTTCCACCACAACTGTCATGACTTTTCCACCATAGTTGTCATGATAAATTATTTCTTTCTTATTATATAACCCATGTAACACAGGTTTTTAAGAGGTTTGACACAACCACAACATTAGTGCTCTTTATTACCTTAGTACTCGTCATTTTAACATGTTGGAAACTTAGAACATATAAATTTTATAGTAATTTTACTCATTTCCGTACATTTAGAATGTATGCTCATCGTTGAGCCCTTATTCTTGATGTTGCAGGCATGCATTTTTTTTGAGAAGTTAGATGTACATAACAAATTCACAAATTCACGGTATAAAATTTTTTATGTCACATTTTACTTCAATTGATCCAACTCACCCCGTGTATCACACGGGTTACAAACCTAGTAAAATTATAAGTTGATTATACTTAGTAAAATCATTTATGTTCATTTCCATGGCTTAGCCTTTGTTTTTTTTACCATGTTAAGTCATATTATTAGTTCTTAACTAATGTTATTACTAGAATGTCACATATGATCATGAGATTGTCCAAGATATAAGTTACTAGTAACGATATATTAGTCTATGTTAAAATCCACTAACACAAATATGTTAGGACATAGATATAAACACAATCATAAAATAAATTGTAAGTTAACCTTCATGATTATTTCATTTTATTTTTAACTAGTCTTTTTAATCATAACTTTGATTTAAATAACACCTACTAACACTTATGTGTTAGGACAAGTTAGATGGTGATTAAATTGTAAGTAAAATAACTCAAGAACTTTGACTCAACATGTGAGTTCTTGGATGAAAATCCATTAGGGATTGTTCTTGGTTTACAAGGAAAGCACATAAACATGTAAAATGAAGATCATGGTGCACACCAATACTTTCTATGGATTTCTTGGTGTGTTTCACCGATTATTTGGCAACATTAAGTCTAGAAGACACCAAAAGAATGTTTAGATCAAAGAGCTAACAACATAGATTCATTAGGTGTTTTGTTAAAAGAATGGGTAGAAAATTAGGGGTTTGTTGTCAAGACTTGTGGGGTTCATTTGAGTGTTAGAATGTGTAAGAAATATAGGGAAGAGAGGGTTTAGAAGACTCACAAAGAGGAGGTGAGTGAAACCGAGAAGGAAGGAGGGTGGTCTTCTGGCGGTGTACGAGCGGCGGTGGGAGGGTGGCCGATGGAGGCTGCTCGGCGGCGACGAGGAGGGGGGGGGGGTGTTCTCGACCGAAAGGTGCAAGGGAGAGATTACAAGGAATCTAGAGAGAGGGACACTGTCACACCCCCAAATTAACCACTAACGGAGTTTATACCGTTAAGGGGTGCGACCAGACCAGGACCACAACCATTAGTTACAAATACTAAACGAATCAGAGTAAAGTCCAAACATTAATAAGAAAAACAGTTTCAACAGTACGCAGCGGAACAAAACATTGTCTTTATCATTAACCACGTGCTTTACAAAATCAGTGTTTTAAATTCCCAATTAGTTTAACAAAAAAAAATAAAGTCTTCATGTGCCATGCCAACCCGCTCCGGATACTCCATAGCGATCTGCAAAAGTTTAAACCACGCAAGTGTCAACCTAACGGTTGGTGAGTTCACAGTGGGCTTGTCATGCAGTGGCCCGGTCTCATAAATCATGATCGTGTAAACGTATTCTTATGTACAATTTATTTGTGAAAAGCAATGCTTGTGATAACCAAAATCATAGTATCGTGGTTTAGTAAAAGTATTGTCCGTAACCTACGTTATCGGGTATGTACTAGTTTTGTATAGTTAAAGTGCTCAACCGATATCGCGGGTAGCTAATCCGTTGTTCCATGCACTAAGGAAGTTTGTACCAAAGCTGACTATTATTGTAGTGGCCGTGCCATCAGGTTTTGCGGACCTACGTCATCGCGGATTTGCCTCCCCCGTGTCCTCTCGGGATCACGGTCAGATAGGCTGATATTGTACCTCCGTGCACTCCCCGTGCCACGGGGCGGAGTTTGTCAAACTCCAGTAGATCTACCCAACATCCCCTCGCTTTACAATTAATGGTACAATTTAGTTGAGGACTTTTAAGTTTCAAGGCATCCTTAGAAATCATGTGATATCATGTGGTTTAGACTTTAACCTACACTAGCCATATTAAAAAGGTTTACTGGATTCTCATGAATCTCAAAAGTGTTTTCAGTTTCGTTTCAGAAATAGTTGTTTAAGTAATTCACAAGTGCTTCCCATAAAGCACTTCAAGTTCATCAAGTGGGTGCCGAGCACTCCAAGTTTTCAAGTTTATCAGGGAGGTGCATAGCACTCTCGAGGTTGTCAGCATTGTTTTTCATTTAGTTAATCGGTGTGACCCAAACGGGTTCACGGTAATCGGGTTAGTGACACTCACCTTTGGTTGCACTGCTACACTTGCTAAGTAATCCAAGTTTGCTTAACGAAGACCTATGAACACGTTTAGGTCTTAAGTATTAGTTTTGTGTCTAATCTTTACTTAACGTCACTATGGCCCATAACATAGCACGTTGGAACTATGACTCGACATACAGACACACGACACCGATGGTTGATCATAAACAAGAGTTCATATACATCAGAAGTCAAAGCATGTATCATCATGGCATAATCATGTAAGTCATGGCATAACATTCAAGCAAATTGCACAAGTTTGGATTCTGGTCTCAGTTTCGCTAGCAGTTTCGCTAGTCAGTTTCGCTGTGTGCACGGGCAGCACTTTCGCTAGGCAATACCCGATGACACAGTTTCGCTAGGCTAGTTTCGCTCGAAACTGTTGACACAGTTTCGCTAGCCTAGTTTCGCCCGAAACTGGTTTGAACTTTCGTTCAGGGAATTTCGCTCGGTAGTTTCGTTCGGACAGGTATGGTTGGTTTACCCGGCGACACTACAGTTTCGCTACATAGTGTCGCTGGATGAAGATATACATAATTTCGCTACATAGTTTCGCCCAGAGAACAGGCTAGTTTCGCTGGTCGCGAAAAACACATAAATCAGCCTAAAAATCAATCTAACAGCTTCCATATTACATGCAATTCATTATCTAGCATACATAACCATTTACCAACATCACAGCAGTCATTTTAACACCTTTAGCATGCATTTTCAACATCAAATCACCAAAAACACATTTTAACCTAAAATGACCTAATCTAGCATAAATCTTCATCATGGATGGATTTCACACGTAAAGTTACTGACTTTATAACAGATCTAGCAATCCTAAGCAACATATCAGAAGATCAAGTGATTTCATGGAGGTTTGGTCATGCTTTTTAAGTAAAACGCATAGAAAACATAAAAATGGTGGTTTTGGGACTCACGGTTCGATCTCCAAGCTTGATGGATGATGGTTCGGGGCTAAGATCTCGATGGCTCGGTGTGAATCTCGACTGACCAGATTTCCAGGAGAAAGATGGAGTGTGTGTGTGTTTTTGTGTAAAGGAGGCAAATGGAGAAACTAGGGTTTTATTAAGATATTATATATCAGAGGCTAGTTTCGCTGGCAGTTTCGCTGGCCAGGCGAAACTGGCTCTGGTAGTCAGAGGGTAGACTAGCCGGGCGACACTATAGTTTCGCCCGGTAGTTTCGCTGGAAACCCGAAAGTGACTAGTTTACATTTTAAGCAAGATAAGTACAGTTCATGGGTTGTCAAGCTATTCACAATACTAAATCATGTATTTAAATCACATTGCACATAATGACTATAAGTAAATGAACACATAACACATATGGGCGGGTTTGGTGATCAACCAAAGGTCGTGGACGTATTCGGCCTAGTTAAGCATTAGTTACTAAGTTAACACTTATAACGTAACTAACGGAGTTTGTCTAACGGAAGTTAACCTTGGAATTCTCGGATGTCACATCATCCCCTTGTAATTGGAATTTTCGTCCCGAAAATTATTCTTGCGTCGTAGCATTCGCAGCCTCGGCTGTCGTCGTTGCTGGGGAAAGAAAGCAAAAGTTTTAGGGTCGCCACATCCTCCTCCTGTTAAAGGAATTTTGGTCCCCAAAATTAAATCATACCTTGAGTATTTGCGGACGTTTGCTCAAACAAGTGAGGATACTTTTTCTTCATCTGATCCTCTCGTTCCCAAGTATATTCAGGTCCACGCTTTGAGTTCCATCGAACCTTGACGATCGGAATCTTGCTACGTTTGAGGGCTTTCTCCTCGCGTCCCATGATTTCTACTGGTTGCTCAATAAATCTCAAATGTTCATCAATTTCCAATTCCTCCAAAGGAATTATTTCGATGTCTTCAGCCAGACATTTCTTCAAGTTAGAAACGTGAAACACGTTGTGAACTCCATCGAGTTCGGCAGGGAGTCGTAAACGGTAGGCCACCAGGCCTACTTCCCCAATGATTTCAAAAGGACCGATGTAGCGAGGATTCAACTTTCCACGCTTCCCGAAGCGTATCACTCCTTTCCAGGGAGATACCTTCAATAGTACCTTGTCGCCTACTTCGAACTTCAAAGGTTTACGGCGTTTGTCGGCATAGCTCTTTTGTCTGTCACGTGCCGCGGCTATCCGCTTTCTGATTTGAATGATCCGTTCGGCCGTATCATGAATGATTTCCGGTCCTGTGAGTCCTTTCTCACCCGTTTCGGCCCAACACACGGGTGATCTACATTTTCTGCCATAAAGAGCTTCAAAAGGTGCAGCAGCGATACTTGAATGATAACTGTTGTTGTAGGAGAACTCCACCAACGGAAGGTGAGCCTCCCAGTCTTTACCGAAGTCGAGAACGCAAGCTCGGAGCATGTCTTCCAAAGTCTGAACAGTTCGTTCCGTCTGACCATCGGTCTGCGGGTGATAAGCTGTACTCATATCCAGTCTGGTTCCCAATGCTTCTTGCATAGATTGCCACAATCGGGAAGTAAATCGAGGATCTCTGTCGGAGATAATGGTCTTAGGCACTCCATGACGTGCCACAATTCGGTCAATGTACAGCTTAGTTAACTTATCCATATTGTCACTTTCTCTCATTGGGATAAAGTGTGCAGATTTGGTTAGTCGATCAATGATAACCCAAATCGCATCCGGTCGATTCGATCGATGAGGTAATCCTGTTACGAAATCCATGGAGATATCCTCCCATTTCCATTCCGGGATCTTTGGTTGCTGCAGTAGCCCTGAAGGCTTTTGATACTCAATCTTAACCCTTGAGCATGTTAAACACTTAGCCACATATCGCGCGACGTCAGCTTTCATATTCGGCCACCAATACAAGTTCTTCAAATCTTGGTACATTTTATCCGATCCGGGGTGCACCGAATACCTTGATTTGTGAGCCTCGTCCATCACGAGCTCACGAAGATTTCCAAGTAAAGGGACCCAAATTCTATCATTATAATATCTGAGTCCGTCAGACTTAACTTCAGAGTTACCATCTACACCACGCAGTGCTTCAGCTGCGAAGTTTTCTTCTTTCAAAGCTTCTCGTTGGGCATCGCGGATCCGATCCGGCAATCCCGTGTGAATGGTAAGTTGCAGCGCTCGTACTCGTCGAGGCTTTTCATACTCTTTCCGACTTAATGCATCAGCCACAACATTGGCTTTTCCCGGGTGATATTTGATTGCTAAGTCATAATCATTCAGTAGCTCGACCCACCGTCGTTGTCGCATGTTGAGATCCTTCTGTTCAAAGATGTGCTGTAAGCTTTTGTGGTCGGTAAATATTGTGCACTTTGTTCCGTAGAGGTAATGTCTCCAAATCTTGAGTGCATGAATAACGGCTCCCAATTCCAAATCATGCGTTGTATAATTCTTCTCAGTGTCCTTCAGTTGCCTGGACCCGTAGGCAATCACTTTATCCCGTTGCATCAACACGCAACCGAGTCCTTGGATGGATGCATCACAGTAAACCACAAAGTCGTCAACCCCATCGGGTAACGCGAGAATTGGAGCTGAACATAACATATCTTTAAGAGTTTGAAACGCGCGTTCTTCTTTTTCACCCCATCTATATTGCACTCCTTTGTGCGTTAAAGCCGTTAAGGGTTGAGCCAACTGCGAGAAACCCTTAATGAATCTTCGGTAATATCCGGCAAGTCCCAAAAATTGTCGGATTTCGGTCGGCGCTCTTGGAGTAGGCCAATTCTTGATAGCTTCCACTTTAGCTGGGTCGACATGAATTCCATTCTGATCAACAATGTGTCCAAGAAACTGGACTTCGCGAATCCAAAAATCGCACTTTGAAAACTTAGCGTAAAGCTGTTCCTTGCGGAGTAATTCCAAGATAAGTCGTAGGTGCTCCTCGTGTTCCTCCTTTGTCTTGGAGTAGATCAAAATATCATCAATGAAAACGATTACAAATTTATCGAGGTACGGCTTGCACACTCGATTCATCAGATCCATAAATACAGCAGGCGCATTAGTTAGCCCAAACGGCATAACCAAAAACTCGTAATGACCATACCGAGTTCTAAAAGCAGTCTTGGGGACATCCTCATCACGAACACGGAGTTGGTGATATCCAGACCGTAGATCAATCTTTGAGAAGTAGCTCGAACCTTGCAGTTGGTCGAAGAGATCGTCGATTCGAGGAAGTGGATACCGATTCTTGATCGTAACCTTGTTAAGCTCTCGGTAGTCAATACACATTCGGAACGTTCCATCCTTCTTCTTAACAAATAATACTGGTGCTCCCCATGGAGATGAACTCGGACGAATAAACCCTTTGTCAAGTAACTCTTGAAGTTGTGCGGAGAGTTCGTTGAGTTCACTTACCGCCAAACGATAAGGTGCGCGTGCAATCGGAGACGCTCCAGGAACTAAGTCGATTCCAAACTCTACTTGTCGAAATGGAGGCAAACCAGGCAGATCTTCAGGAAATACATCTTGGAAGTCGCGGACTATCGGGTAGTCATCGATTCTACGCTCGGGAAGTGTCGTGTCAGTGACATTTGCAAGGATCGCGAAGTGACCTTTACGAAGGCACTTTTGAGCTTTGAGAAAAGAAATAATACCGGTTACTGTTCCACCTTTCTCACCTTGAACCGTTAACACTTCACCGTCCTTCGAGTGGAATACGAACCACTTTTTCTTTACATAAGATTTCAGCTCGATTCTCAGATAACCAGTCCATTCCTACTATAACATCAAAACTACCAATCGGGAAAGGCATAAGGTTGATTCCTAATGTATGGCCAGCTAGTTCTAACTTACAGTCCTTAACTATCTGAGTCGTATCATGAAGTTTACCATTTGCTAGCTCTACCACATACTTAGCATCTAAGGCAATTGGTTTAGCATTAATCAACTTAGCAAATTTAGTGGAAATAAAGCTTCTTTCAGCACCAGAATCAAACAATACAGTAGCAAAGAAACCATTAAGGATGAATTTACCGTTAATCACGTTGGCATCATTGCGAGCTTCACCTTGACCCATAACAAAAGCTCTTCCCCTGCCATTTCCACCATTCCCATTGTTACCATTCCCGTTGCCATTACCTCCACCATTACCATTCCCACCGTTGTTTCCCTGATGACCATTACCCTGTCTTCTCAACTGCGGGCAGTCCCTCTTAATGTGGCCTTGAGCACCACATTCAAAACAGCCACGGGCTCCACCATTGTTGTTCTGATTATCTCCTTGCCCGTTACGGTTGTTCCCATAGTTGTTGCCATGATTGTTGTTGTTGTTGTTTTGCCTTTGGCGGTGTTGTTGCTCAGGAAGAATTGTCCAACAATCCTTCGCCTCATGGCTTTTCTTGCCACACCTTTCACAGTTCAGATTCTTTCTACAAACACCAGCATGATGTTTCCCACACTTGTTGCACAGAGGCAGGTTACCCCTGTAGTTGCTTTGACCATTTCCGCCCTGGCGGTTGTTTCCACTGTTGTTTCCAGACCTCTTGCTTTGACCTTGGGAGTTATAGGACCTCCCAGTGCTGTTTCCCACACTCTGATTGTTCATGGAGTTTTCAGGAGCTTCATCATCAGCTTTTCTTTTGCCACTTAAGGCAGTCTTCTCAGTGGCCTTTGCAGGTAGTGTACCCTTCTCAACCTCCTGATCAGTAAGCTTGTGAGCCAAACGGATGGCTTGCTGCACGGTTGCGGGGTTGCTGGCAGTCACTAGTCCTTTGATTTGAGGCGCGAGGCCTTCCAGATAACGCTCAATGCGTTTGAACTCAGCATCAACCATTGTGGGGCACAAGACCGCGTACTCATGGTAACGCGCAGTATATTGCTCAACTTCAGACCCAATCATTTTCAAATTCAAGAATTCGCCCTCTAACTTCTTCACTTGGTCACGGGGACAGTACTCCTCCATAATCAGTTCCTTAAATGCTTCCCATTGCATGTTATTAGCCGCATCAATCCCAATCATCTGGATTTCGGCATTCCACCAGGAGAGAGCAGCTCCCTCAAAGGTACCAGTAGCAAACTTCACCTTGCTTTCAGCCGGGCAATTGCACATAGAGAAGACCTTTTCAGACTTCTCGATCCACCTGAGGAGTCCTACCGCTCCTTCTTCGCCGGAAAACGTTATCGGCTTGCAGTCCATGAAGGACTTAAACGTGCAGTGATGGTGGTTTCCTGATACAATAATAGTTCGGGTTTCAAATTTAAACAGGTCAAAATATAATTCGTTTTGTGCCTTAACCGGCATAATAGTTACCCTGAGCGGCGTATGCAGCTTGGACGGCTGCCACCGCGGCTTGCACGTGTTCGTTGATCATAGCTTGCAATTGTGCAGGTGTCATGTTAATGTTGTTCCTTCCGTGTCCTCTTCCAGACATCTTGCTGGACAGTTAAAGTAGCCAGTGTTCAGTCACAATTATACTTTATACATATCCCATAATATGCATAATAACAATTTCCCGTTATCCCACTATTAGTCCAGAAAATTTTCGTGCAAAATGGAGGCGTCGTCGAAGAACGTCGTAAGTCGTAAGTAGCTATCGTCGAAAGTCGGCTTTCCCATAAAAGTCACCGTCGGCGTAGTCGTCGTAGTAGAAATCAGGACGTAGCGTGTAGCATCGTTTCGTTGTCGCTTTCCCCCGGCATAGTGCGCGCATTAGCGTTCGCGTTTCGTATTCGTGTGTGAAAATTTTCCCTAAGGTTTTCCGTTAGACTTCCTAGACACGGTCTATATATATATTTATATATATATATCTATATATATATATATATATATACGTACGTATTAAGCTTTTACTTACACAGCAGAGCGAGTATCCCAGGTTGGCACGTAATTATTTTGGTTTTGGGAATTTGTTTGTTCGTTTGTAACTAAGGTTTTCAAGTTGCAGTTTCCAAATCGTTTTCAAAATTGATTCCAGTTCTCTGCAACCTATGGCTCTGATACCAATCTGTCACACCCCCAAATTAACCACTAACGGAGTTTATACCGTTAAGGGGTGCGACCAGACCAGGACCACAACCATTAGTTACAAATACTAAACGAATCAGAGTAAAGTCCAAACATTAATAATAAAAACAGTTTAACAGTACGCAGCGGAAAAACATTGTCTTTAGCACTAACCACGTGCTTTACAAAATCAGTGTTTTAAATTCCCAATTAGTTTAACTAAAAAAAATAAAGTCTTCATGTGCCATGCCAACCCGCTCCGGATACTCCTTAGCGATCTGCAAAAGTTTAAACCACGCAAGTGTCAACCTAACGGTTGGTGAGTTCACAGTGGGCTTGTCATGCAGTGGCCCGGTCTCATAAATCATGATCGTGTAAACGTATTCTTATGTACAATTTATTTGTGAAAAGCAATGCTTGTGATAACCAAAATCATAGTATCGTGGTTTAGTAAAAGTATTGTCCGTAACCTACGTTATCGGGTATGTACTAGTTTTGTATAGTTAAAGTGCTCAACCGATATCGCGGGTAGCTAATCCGTTGTTCCATGCACTAAGGAAGTTTGTACCAAAGCTGACTATTATTGTAGTGGCCGTGCCATCAGGTTTTGCGGACCTACGTCATCGCGGATTTGCCTCCCCCGTGTCCTCTCGGGATCACGGTCAGATAGGCTGATATTGTACCTCCGTGCACTCCCCGTGCCACGGGGCGGAGTTTGTCAAACTCCAGTAGATCTACCCAACATCCCCTCGCTTTACAATTAATGGTACAATTTAGTTGAGGACTTTTAAGTTTCAAGGCATCCTTAGAAATCATGTGATATCATGTGGTTTAAACTTTAACCTACACTAGCCATATTAAAAAGGTTTACTGGATTCTCATGAATCTCAAAAGTGTTTTCAGTTTCGTTTCAGAAATAGTTGTTTAAGTAATTCACAAGTGCTTCCCATAAAGCACTTCAAGTTCATCAAGTGGGTGCCGAGCACTCCAAGTTTTCAAGTTTATCAGGGAGGTGCATAGCACTCTCGAGGTTGTCAGCATTGTTTTTCATTTAGTTAATCGGTGTGACCCAAACGGGTTCACGGTAATCGGGTTAGTGACACTCACCTTTGGTTGCACTGCTACACTTGCTAAGTAATCCAAGTTTGCTTAACGAAGACCTATGAACACGTTTAGGTCTTAAGTATTAGTTTTGTGTCTAATATTTACTTAACGTCACTATGGCCCATAACATAGCACGTTGGAACTATGACTCGACATACAGACACACGACACCGATGGTTGATCATAAACAAGGGTTCATATACATCAGAAGTCAAAGCATGTATCATCATGGCATAATCATGTAAGTCATGGCATAACATTCAAGCAAATTGCACAAGTTTGGATTCTGGTCTCAGTTTCGCTAGCAGTTTCGCTAGTCAGTTTCGCTGTGTGCACGGGCATCACTTTCGCTAGGCAATACCCGATGACACAGTTTCGCTAGGCTAGTTTCGCTCGAAACTGTTGACACAGTTTCGCTAGCCTAGTTTCGCCCGAAACTGGTTTGAACTTTCGTTCAGGGAATTTCGCTCGGTAGTTTCGTTCGGACAGGTATGGTTGGTTTACCCGGCGACACTACAGTTTCGCTACATAGTATCGCTGGATGAAGATGTACATAATTTCACTACATAGTTTCGCCCAGAGAACAGGCTAGTTTCGCTGGTCGCGAAAAACACATAAATCAGCCTAAAAATCAATCTAACAGCTTCCATATTACATGCAATTCATTATCTAGCATACATAACCATTTACCAACATCACAACAGTCATTTTAACACCTTTAGCATGCATTTTCATCATCAAATCACCAAAAACACATTTTAACCCAAAATGACCTAATCTAGCATAAATCTTCATCATGGATGGATTTCACACGTAAAGTTACTGACTTTATAACAGATCTAGCAATCCTAAGCAACATATCAGAAGATCAAGTGATTCCATGGAGGTTTGGTCATGCTTTTTAAGTAAAACGCATAGAAAACATAAAAATGGTGGTTTTGGGACTCACGGTTCGATCTCCAAGCTTGATGGATGATGGTTCGGGGCTAAGATCTCGATGGCTCGGTGTGAATCTCGACTGACCAGATTTCCAGGAGAAAGATGGAGTGTGTGTGTGTTTTTGTGTAAATGAGGCAAATGGAGAAACTAGGGTTTTATTAAGATATTATATATCAGAGGCTAGTTTCGCTAGCAGTTTCGCTGGCCAGGCGAAACTGGCTCTGGTAGTCAGAGGGTAGACTAGCCGGGCGACACTAAGTTTCGCCCGGTAGTTTCGCTGGAAACCCGAAAGTGACTAGTTTACATTTTAAGCAAGATAAGTACAGTTCATGGGTTGTCAAGCTATTCACAATACTAAATCATGTATTTAAATCACATTGCACATAATGACTATAAGTAAATGAACACATAACACATATGGGCGGGTTTGGTGATCAACCAAAGGTCGTGGACGTATTCGGCCTAGTTAAGCATTAGTTACTAAGTTAACACTTATAACGTAACTAACGGAGTTTGTCTAACGGAAGTTAACCTTGGAATTCTCGGATGTCACATCATCCCCTTGTAATTGGAATTTTCGTCCCGAAAATTATTCTTGCGTCGTAGCATTCGCAGCCTCGGCTGTCGTCGCTGGGGAAAGAAAGCAAAAGTTTTAGGGTCGCCACAGACACACTCAATTACACACAGTTAAGATTACTGAAGTGATAGATGTTTTAAGCTCTCTCTAAACCGAACTATTTATAGTGAGCAACTTACTAACTAACGAACCAACCAGTGCACCAAAAGGTTCGCTGCTGCGGACCATCAGACTAACCAAATGGGTCACTTCCAATTGGTAAGTTGACATTAAGACTCACTAACATGCTCTGATCTAGATACAATACACGAGACACTTTGTAGCATAGGATTATGCTCTAACAGATGAAGTCTTACATTTGAAATAAAAACTCTTAATTTAATATTGAAAACATAAAGTATTTTATTTGGGTTAGGTCGGGACTATGACTCAGGAATTGGAGGTCCGATAGTCATAGTTAAGCCCCATTTGCATGTCTTCGTTAGGTGCTTAATTACCTTAGAAATCATCAGTTTAAAAAGGGTCAACATAAAGTTAGTGAGGTTCACAGGTTTATGACTCTACAAGTACATTGTAAAACAATTTATGGAATACTTAAATATTACGTTGGTTTTCCTTTGTGGTTGTATGATCTCACCTGAAACTTGATTTCAAATACTAATAGTTTACCCACCCATGGTATCTCGCCCGAGAGATACCGAGCGGAGCAGAATAACTAACATGTACCCCAAGACAAATACCGCGGAGTCAGGATTGGAGCGACCAATCAGGATAGGGTTGTCAATCCAAATATATCTATTCACTAGCTATCATTTTGTATAGAACTAACTGAAATCAACTAATAGTGGGATTCAGTTGTACAAACGTTTATAACGATAATGTATCATAGTTTAGGCAGTAAGAGAACAAGTAGTCATACGTCAAACAGATAAGCTATAATATTAAGTAAAAAGATTTGTTTGTTCATGATTTCTCCCCCAAGAGTATAAAACAGTTTATAAAGAAAAGGGGTCGTGAAACTCACTTGATCAGAAGATGTGATGAACTAAATCGGAGAAGTGCTAGTAGGTATAGTCCTAAATATAATATAATAATAGAATTGCATAAGGTCTCTAATCATTTGAGTAATAACTTTCACCCAAGTGATACCGGTCAAGTCTTGACGTATAATCCCGTTTGTATTCGTTTGGAAAACTCGTTTGTTAGTATTTATTTATGTAATTAAACATGTATGTTTAAGTTTTATATTTATGTTCAAATAAATATAAAAAGAAAAGTCATAAAATGAAAACAATCCTTTTAAGAAATAAATCAATCCAGTTTTGAACTTTTAACGCTTTTGAAGTCCGCTAAGAGTAAATCTTAGCGTACTTTAGTTTGTTCTTAGCGAACTTCAGCAAGCTTTTAGCGGACTTCAGTTGTCCTTAGCGGACTTCAGCATACCTTTAGCGGACTTCGGTTGTCCTTAGCGGACTTCAGCATGCCTTTAGTGGACTTCGGTTGTCCTTAGCGGACTTCAACATGCCTTTAGCGGACTTCGACTTTTTGACTGGATTTTATTTATATATCTCTCTTGACGACACTTGGACCCTCAAATTTCTGAGTAAATGTTTATAAAAGGTTTCTTTAAAATTTTTAAACACTAAAATGTTTAGTTTGATCGGTTCGGTGTTATGTTGAAATTATTACGTTTTTGCATTGCGTATATCGCCATATTGATCCTAGTTTTCTTACTAGGCAACGTCCTTTCATTTCGATCACATTGATTCATCAAGGTATTAGAAAGGTTTATAAAAATATACACAATCCATATTTGGTCTTGCTTATATTTTAATAAGCTTATTAATGCAAAATATGTATATTTATTTTGTAACAAAAAGTCCATGTCTAAACCTTTATAGAAACTTATAACTTTTATAAAAATTCCTTTTATGGTTAGAAATCTTATGATAAATCCAAGTTCTTATGTCACAAAATCATTTGACATAAATGTCATGTTTACTTGATTTAGCCAAAATTATACATCCCAATTTAGTCCATGATTTTACTAACACATTTATGTGTTAGGTCTTAAATGTTGATATTTCCATATTAAGAAAGTCTATAATATATATATATATATATATATATGTCCAAAGTTAGTAAGTATTATGTTAGCCTTTAAGAAATAAAATCCATGACATAAAATATATAAGTAGATTATACTTAGTAAAATCATTTATGTTCATTTCCATGGCTTAGCCTTTGTTTTTTTTTACCATGTTAAGTCATATTATTAGTTCTTAACTAATGTTATTACTAGAATGTCACATATGATTATGAGATTGTCCAAGACATAAGTTACTAGTAACGATATATTAGTCTATGTTAAAATCCACTAACACAAATGTGTTAGGACATAGATATAAACACAATCATAAAATAAATTGTAAGTTAACCCTCATGATTATTTCATTTTATTTTTAACTAGTCTTTTTAATCATAACTTTGACTTAAATAACACCTACTAACACTTATGTGTTAGGACAAGTTAGATGGTGATTAAATTGTAAGTAAAATAACTCAAGAACTTTGACTCAACATGTGAGTTCTTGGATGAAAATCCATTAGGGATTGTTCTTGGTTTACAAGGAAAGCACATAAACATGTAAAATGAAGATCATGGTGCACACCAATACTTTCTATGGATTTCTTGGTGTGTTTCACCGATTATTTGGCAACATTAAGTCTAGAAGACACCAAAAAAATGTTTAGATCAAAGAGCTAACAACATAGATTCATTAGGTGTTTTGTTAAAAGAATGGGTAGAAAATTAGGGGTTGTTGTCAAGACTTGTGGGGTTCATTTGAGTGTTAGAATGTGTAAGAAATATAGGGAAGAGAGGGTTTAGAAGACTCACAAAGAGGAGGTGAGTGAAACCGAGAAGGAAGGAGGGTGGTCTTCTGGCGGTGTTCCAGCGGCGGTGGAAGGGTGGCCGGTGGAGGCTGCTCGGCGGCGACGAGGAGGGGGGGGGGGGTATTCTCGACCGAAAGGTGCAAGGGAGAGATTACAAGGAATCTAGAGAGAGGGACACACTCAATTACACACAGTTAAGATTACTGAAGTGATAGATGTTTTAAGCTCTCTCTAAACCTAACTATTTATAGTGAGCAACTTACTAACCAACGAACCAACCAGTGCACCAAAAGGTTCGCTGCTGCGGACCATCAGACTAACCAAATGGGTCACTTCCCATTGGTAAGTTGACATTAAGACTCACTAACATGCTCTGATCTAGATACAATACACGAGACACTTTGTAGCATAGGATTATGCTCTAACAGATGAAGTCTTACATTTGAAATAAAAACTCTTAATTTAATATTGAAAACATAAAGTATTTTATTTGGGTTAGGTCGGGACTATGACTCAGGAATTGGAGGTCTGATAGTCATAGTTAAGCGCCATTTGCATGTCTTCGTTAGGTGCTTAATTACCTTAGAAATCATCAGTTTAAAAAGGGTCAACATAAAGTTAGTGAGGTTCACAGGTTTATGACTCTACAAGTACATTGTAAAACAATTTATGGCATACTTAAATATTACGTTGGTTTTCCTTTGGGGTTGTATGATCTCACCTGAAACTTTATTTCAAATACTAATAGTTTACCCACCCATGGTATCTCGCCCGAGAGATACCGAGCGGAGCAGAATAACTAACATGTACCCCAAGACAAATACCGCAGAGTCAGGATTGGAGCGACCAATCAGGATAGGGTTGTCAATCCAAATATATCTATTCACTAGCTATCATTTTGTATAGAACTAACTGAAATCAACTAATAGTGGGATTCAGTTGCACAAACGTTTATAACGATAATGTATCATAGTTTAGGCAGTAAGAGAACAAGTAGTCATACGTCAAACAGATAAGCTATAATATTAAGTAAAAAGATTTGTTTGTTCATGATTTCTCCCCCAAGATTATAAAACAGTTTATAAAGAAAAGGGGTCGTGAAACTCACTTGATCAGAAGATGTGATGAACTAAATCGGAGAAGTGCTAGTAGGTATAGTCCTAAATATAATATAATAATAGAATTGCATAAGGTCTCTAATCATTTGAGTAATAACTTTCACCCAAGTGATACCGGTCAAGTCTTGACGTATAATCCCGTTTGTATTCGTTTGGAAAACTCGTTTGTTAGTATTTATTTATGTAAATAAACATGTATGTTCAAGTTTTATATTTATGTTCAAATAAATAGAAAAAGAAAAGTCATAAAATGAAAACAATCCTTTTAAGAAATAAATCAATCTAGTTTTGAACTTTTAACGCTTTTGAAATCCGCTAAGAGTAAATCTTAACGTACTTTAGTTTGTTCTTAGCGAACTTCAGCATGCGTTTAGCGGACTTCAGTTGTCCTTAGCGGACTTCAGCATACCTTTAGCGGACTTCGGTTGTCCTTAGCGGACTTCAGCATGCCTTTAGTGGACTTCGGTTGTCCTTAGCGGACTTCAGCATGCCTTTAGCGGACTTCGACTTTTTGACTGGATTTTATTTATATATCTCTCTTGATGACACTTGGACCCTCAAATTTCTGAGTAAATGTTTATAAAAGGTTTCTTTAAAATTTTTAAACACTAAAATGTTTAATTTGATCGGTTCGGTGTTATGTTGAAATTATTACGTTTTTGCATTGCGTATATCGCTATATTGATCCTAGTTTTCTTACTACGCAACGTCCTTTCATTTCGATCACATTGATTCATCAAGGTATTAGAAAGGTTTATAAAAATATACACAATCCATATTTGGTCTTGCTTATATTTTTATAAGCTTATTAATGCAAAATATGTATATTTAATTTGTAACAAAAAGTCCATGTCTAAACCTTTATAGAAACTTATAAGTTTTATAAAAATTCCTTTTATGGTTAGAAATCTTATGATAAATCCAAGTTCTTATGTCACAAAATCATTTGACATAAATGTCATGTTTACTTGATTTAGCCAAAATTATACATCCCAATTTGTTCCATGATTTTACTAACACATTTATGTGTTAGGTCTTAAATGTTGATATTTCCATATCAAGAATGTCTTTAATATATATATGTCCAAAGTTAGCAAGTATTATGTTAGACTTTTATGAAATAAAATCCATGACATAAAATAATGAAAGACAAATTTTTATAAACAAGTCTTCTAGGTTGATATATTTATATAAAGGTATGTGTTTAGGAGGTTTTATAAAATATTAAGGTGATGATGGATTAAATGTCATAACTTTTATAAAAACTAAATATGGTAATTTGTATAAAATACAAAGGTGGTCGTTAAATGTTTATAAAAGTTGATGGGCTTTGTTTATAAAAACTAACCAAAGTGTTTGGGTTTGTGTCTTAGGCCGAAAACAACAAAAGAAAGATATTGGGCCGGGTTCCGATTTGGGCCGAGAGGGAGAAGGTTGGCTCCTCGGGTCGGGTCGGTTCCTTGGTTAAATGGTTTTGGGTTACGGGCTTTATTTTAATGTTTTGGGTTTATTGGGCTTGTTGGGCTGAACTAGTTCCGAACGGGTTATCGGTTTTGGTTTTTGACTATAGGTTAGTAGAACGGGTTGGTTTGACTAAGTTTTGACAACATAATGTTTTGTTATATTTTTAGTATATAAAAATGAATATGTTGTGTCGGTTGTTTTCGTTTTTCGAAAAGTTGTTACGGGATACAGTTTCGTATGCGCGAGAGTTAACAAATAACTGTTTCGTTTGTTCTGTCGGTTTTTAAGCTCGATCATCATGATTATTTAAAACCAAATTGTTTTAAATATATAATCGCTTAACGTTTCGTAAAGTCGTTGAAATAAATCCGTGACACCGGTTGTTAATTATAAAAAGTACATTTATATATATACATATATATGTATACATACTAGCCGTGTGCCCGCGCGTTGCGGCGGCGACAGTTTATAGGGCGTTTTTCGTCTTTTGTTCGCTTGTTATGGCGGCACGACAATTTACATCGAGGTATTCGTTTTTTTAGAACTCAAACAAATAACAACAAGTGAGTTGTAAGATAGAAGTCATCAACATAGTTTTAAGATATCGGTAATAACATAGTACTTTTTAAATAAAAAATCCGATGGTCAATGAATTGAAATGGTGAGGAAGTCAATCCATAGTAATTTAAAACAGAATTAGTCATAAACAGTGTTTTAAGTTGAATACATAAACATAATAGTATAGATGAGGTCACATGAAGAGGGCCTCATAAAACTCCACCATTTCAATGACCTCGTCACCATAAAGTGCCCACCACTCTTCATCGCTAAGAATACCAGGAAATTCCTCATTTTCCTCAACCGGAACAGCGTCTGCCACTGAAATGTAACATTGAAATTTATATTACATTGATTTTATCATAACCACAACACATATTAAAACGTTTTTAAAGGATAAAATAAGATACCTGGAAATGCTTGTGATGAAATATGACCATCAATACATTACTAAATATGACAGGAATGGTTTAGGTGATAGCATGGATTATATGAAATCATATGGTGTTACAATTCTTTTTAATATTGAAAATGGGGTAACACTTAATTTTTAATCTTTCTTTCCACTTGTCATTTTCTCACAGAGAACTGAATATTGGTTTAGGCTAATTACCATTTGGTAATAAAATTATTCATAGCTAAAAAAGAAATCAAGGGTCTAAGGAGCAATTAATATATATTTTTTCTTATAAGAAAAACAAACTGAAACTAACCTTATAAGAAAACAATGAACTAACTTTTAAAGAGACCACAATCAATATTCAACGAAGCGACCGCAATCAACTCGATGAGTAATGCCAAGCACTGCAATTGTGGTTTTCCCACAACAAAACAAGATTAAAGGATATATATCTATACTACTATACACACACACTTACTTTTGAGTTTTGGAACATTTTGAACCCATTAGTTTATAGTATGCAAAGTTTCAAACAGTTAGTGGAGTTAGTTTGATCCATCTCAATATCAACATTGTTATATATTGTACCAGTTACAAAGAGGAGCAACAACATAGACTTTAGAACAATGATTATAATTTCAGAATTTAGAACATAATGGATATTCTCAAAATGTAATAGCTTGGTCTGCAAAGTGGGTTTATGGGCTGTCAGACTTTTCTTTGGGCTGTATTTCAACAATATAGCCGGACCTCAGCAAGAACTGAGACCAGCCCCCACCGCAACAAACAAATAAGGCTTAGACCCGACCCATTAATAAATACAGATAACTATGACATGAATATGACAGGAATACATTAATAAATATGACAGGAATTTCACTAACTGTTATTACATTGCAGTTATTTCTAACCTCTTTTGTTTACAATGGTCTCTTAAATATACCAAAACTTATATCATAGGGACATAGCAAAGAATTATGTGCTTTAGGTTTTTCTGTTTATGTTATAAGTCAATGCATCTAACTTCTAAACCAACTTTTGAAACAATGGTGGTTTGTTATATTAAGCATAGAAACTTACATTTGAAGGCATTAATTATCAATTAGTTCTTTAAGGAACAACTATTAATTATTTGTACATATTTATATATGTTATTTTGCAGTTTTAGAAGAATTATTTATGTTTACTTAATTCCAGTTACATAACTGTTATTGCTATTTTTTAAAGTTGCTATTTTTTAAAGTTGACAAACCTTGGTGAAAATTTAAAATCAGTTTTTCAAAGTGCACATCAGTTTGTGTCTATGTTGAAAAAAATCCTTCCTTGAACATTTGTAAAACACAATGTCAAGTTTTCATGTTTGTCAACAAATAGAAGAGAGGGTGAGTTATAAGATGCAACAAAAATGATGAAGTAACTGATGAAGTACCAAGAAACTAACTGATGAAGTACCATGAACCTGTAAGTAATTGTTAACTTAAATTTGTCTTACAAATGGAATTATGAACATTTGTTTAGTACTTGTTATTGAGAAATGTATGCAGAAGCAAATACAGAAGTTTTAGTGTTCACTGCTATTACTTACATTTTCTAGCAGTGGTTCATGGTTAGCCAAAAGTGCCACCATTGAATAGGTAGCTGCTATGTAGTCAATTAATAGTTTTCAAAAAATACAAATGTAAATGTAATTGGCATTTAGCAAGACGGACTACACAAATGTGTATAAAACAATTAAAGAAAAGTTACCTGAGATCAAATAACAGCTGTAAGTGAACCTGGGACCTGAGAAACGAAAATAAAAATTGAAGGATAAGTAGCATAATATCAAAATAACAAAGACATTGTAGCAAACAGTTGGTGAGCAATAGGTAAGAACGTCAAAGATGTAAGCAACAAAGAAATTAAACAATTACTAAAAAAATACAAATTAACAAAGTTGAAGAGACTAATCAAACCTACAAAGGAAGTCTTGACTCTTGCTTTATATACTAAGATTTACAACAGATTTATGACAGATTTAAAATAATCTCATTACATCCACAAAGTATACTGCATGTACAGGCTACATGCTTTTGATCAGAGTTGGTGTAGTTTTTAAAGTCAAAGCTTATAAGTGGTTAACTCTTATTTCATTAGCCTCAATCAAGAACTAAGTTCATACCAAAAACTGAGTTCATGTCTATAATACAAACAGATTCACTAACATACACAAATTAAGAAATGAGAGTTCATGTCTATAAAACAGATTCTCTAACATACACATTCAAAAACTGAGTTCATGTCTATAAAACAGATTCTCTAACATACACATTCAAACAGATTCACTAACATACACATTCAAACAGGCTACATGCTTTTCAAATCTGGGCATCTACACATGTTTGGTTCTGTTTTGATGATAACTTTATTTTGAACTCTTAGGAATAAAACAATAAACTGTTAATTAGAAAACTGATTTATAAGCATGATAGTATTATTGCATATTTAATTAGTTAGAAAACTGATTTATAATCATTCTTGAAAATCATTCTTCAAGATCTTGGTTCAGGGGATACCATACACAAAAACCATTTCTTGCATAATATACTAAGATTTACAACAGATTTAAAATAATCTCATTACATCCACAAAGTAAACTAATTTACATCAATAATCTCGGATTTATGCTATAAATCTATTATAAACAAATATTATGTCTGTGTTTAACTCATTTGTACTTGTATAAACCATGAAGTAGAAAGTTTAGATTTACTGAATTTTAAGTATATGCTTACACCAGTAATCACATTAAAAGTTGCTGGTTTAGAGAAAATATGGATTGGGATTGAAAAATAGGATTCAAAAAAGGTCCTTGATATACATATACATGGGGTGGGGGCTGCTATGGTGGCTAAAGCTTGAGATGGATTAATGCAGAATTGAGAGAGGATGTGCAGACCTCAGATGTGCTGCAGAAAGTATGAAACCATATGCAATTTACGATAAACATTCATCTCCATCTAAACAACTATTTACTACATTTTAAAACTTTTAATAATCTTGTGTAAACAACAACCCACTTCTACTTTCACAAACTCATTACTTAAATGATTAGAAAGTCAAGTTACTCACTCTCATGTTTAAATGTCAATTCACTCCTCAAATACACTACAAAAGAAGTTATAACTTCAAATAGTTGAGATTTATTCAGCTAAGATAGATGGGTCTATTGTCATTTGACTAACAGAATATAGAACCTAAGTACAACAAAAGTAGTAGCAGCAGCAACAAACAGTAGCAGTTGGTTGAAGCAGCAACAAAAGGTTAGCTTCAATGGATTAATTTTATCAAATAGTAGCAGCAGCAACAAACAGTAGCAGCAACAAAAGGTTAGCTTAACAGGAATCATATGAACATTGCAGAAATAACAGTTGGTTGAAGAATCATATGAACATTTGCAAATTAATTGTTTACCTCAAACAGGAGTTCCAAAATAAGAACAGCAGAAGTTCCCTTGCAATCTTCAGAGTTAAAACAGCAGATTTAAAACAAAAACGTAAACAAAATTAGAGTATTCGAACAAAAATTAGAATTAGAACAAAGGAGGAGCAGAAAGAACCTTGAATCGTTTAGAATTGTGAATCGGTGGATGGAAATTGAGAGGTTGTATTCAATTTATAGAGCAGCATGTTGAGAACCCGCGCCCTTAATCCGTTTGAAATTTCCTCGATGTTGGCCATCCAATAATCAATCAAAGGAGATGAGGAGTCGAGGAGTTCGCCAATTGAAGGGAGAGACGGTGGATGGCGGGTTTTCCGAAGCAGTATGGTTCTCACCATCGAGGAAGCGGAAGCGGAGGTAGCGTGCGTTCTCACCATCGAGGCGGCTGGTTCTGTGTGTTTGTGGAGGATAATAATGACCGGATCTTACTTTAGGGTTAATTACTAATTTAACCTTAGATTTTGAGCAGATTATCTTGATCTTTAAAATAACCATACTTTTCATGCTTTAAACCCTTGTACATGTTGCATAATAATTTGTAAGCGTCTTAAAATTAAGGAATTATATGACGAAAATACCCCCGATGACCAATATGTATTATATAGTAGTATAGATATATATATATATATATATATATATATATATATATATATATATATATTATTAAAGTTCCATAAATATTTTATGAAGACTCTTAAGTGTTACGGGTATATGTTTCCGGTACAAACGCGGGAATTACTTACGTCCAGTTTATCAGTTAAGTTTAGAAATTAACAGTTAAACTGATCAGATAATGTACGATTTACTTAACTAAAAGTCAAAGTAAAGAGGTTTGATCTGGATTTTTGGACAAGGCATCACAACACCTTAGTCTTTCCTGACAGTTTATTAGTTACCCAAAGCTTTGTAACTAAATATACTTTAATTATTCAAACCGGGTTACGTTTGATAAACTTACCCAAATATTTCCACGCAATCAAAATAAACTAGTTAAATACAAAACGGATTTCGGGATGTTACACGTAATAAGCCAACCAATTCACAATCCTTTATTATTCTAAACAAGATGGTACCAGAGCAGTGATAGTGTAACACCCCGACCGATGGCGGAAACATCGAGGTGTCACGAAAATAGTATAGAAGCACAAGGATATAGAAAGGAATACCAAATTTTATTAATAACTTCAAACATAACGTCTATTACAAGGCATAAGCTTAAATGATAAAATAAATTTTAACTAGGTCCACAAGCTCTTAGTTATAATCAATACTTATGCTGGATGACCACTTTCCTGAAAAACACGCGAAAAAAATGTCAACTATATACATAGTTGGTGAGTCATAGGTTTGAATAACAAAGAAATTAAGTAAAACGTTTATTAGGGTTTACAAAGTCATATATGTAAATAAATATGCCAACAATTAGCATGAAGTGATCAAATAACATGAGACAACTACATAGCATGAATGTTTGTCCGCGTGTTTAATTCCTCTCAAGGAATCTCAGCGTTGGGACCATATAGCACAAAGATTGTCCGCGTGTTCAATTCCTCTTGTCGCACCCCCAAAATACCACTAACGGAGTTTATACCGTTAAGGGGCGCGGCTAGACCAGGATCCACAACCATAGTTACAAATACTAAACGAATCAGGGTTAGTTCAAACACAAGTTATAAATCAAAGTCTTCAATTACATACGCAGCGGAAAAGTAATATTTGTCTCAGCACTAACCACGTGCTTTACATAAACTTTGTTTTAAATTCCCAAATAGTTCAATTAAAATAAAGGTCTTCACGTGCCATGCCAACCCGCTCCGGATACTCCTTAGCGATCTGCAAAAGTTTAAACCACGCAAGTGTCAACCTAACGGTTGGTGAGTTCACAGTGGGCTTGTCATGCATTGGCCCGGTAACACTATCATAGTTCGTATCAAAATGTACTTACAAAATATTCATTTGTGAAAAGCAATGCTCGTATTTAATTCTCAGTTTATAAAGGGTTTGTCCGTGACCACGTCATCGGGTATGTACTAGTTCCGTAAAGTTAAAGGACTCAACCGATATCGCGGGTAGCTAATCCGTTGTTCCATGCTCTAAGGAAGTTTGTACCAAAGCTGACTTATTTTGTGGGGGCCGAGCCATCCCGTACGGTGCGGACCAAGTCATCGCGGTTTCTGCCTCCCCCGTGTCCTCTCGGGACCACGGTCAAATAGGCTGATATTGTTCCTCCGTGCACTTCCCGTGCCACGGGGCGGAGTTTGTCAAACTCCAGTAGATCTACCCAACATCCCCTCGCTTTCACAAATTAATGGCACAATTAAGTTGAGGACTTTTAAGTTATAAAGCATCCTTAGAAAACATGTGATATCATATGGTTTAGACTTTAACCTACACTAGCCATATTAAAATGTTTTCAGTTTTGTTTCAAAAAGCAGTTTGATCAGAGTTCCCAAGTGTTCCCATAAAACACTTCAGTTCATCAAGTGGGTGCCAAGCATCCCGGGTTCTCATGTTTATCAGTGAGGTGCCTAGCACTCTCGAGTTTATCAGCATTGTTTTCGTTAAGTTATTCTGTGTGGCCCATCGGACTCACGGTAAGCGGGTTAGTGACACTCACCTTTGGTTGCACAGCTACTCTTCAAGTAATCCGAATATTGTTGTTTAACGAAGACCTAGAACACGTTTAGGTCTTAGGTATTAGTTTCGTGTCTAATCTTTACTTAACGTCACTATGGCCCATAACATAGCACGTTGCAACTATGACTCGACATACCGACACACGACACCAATGGTTGATCATAGATAAGGGTTCATATAAATCAGAAATCGAACATGTTTCATCATGGCATAATCGTGTAAGTCATGGCACAACACTTAAGCAAATTTCACAAGTTTGGTTTTTAGGTCAGGCCTTAGTTTCGCTAGCATAGTTTCGCTAGGCAGTTTCGCTAGGTGCACGGGCAGCACTTTCGCTAGGCAATGCCCGGTAACACAGTTTCGCTAGGCTAGTTTCGCCCGAAACTGCTGACGCAGTTTCGCTAGCCTAGTTTCGCAGGGAAACTGGTTTGAACTTTCGTTCAGGTATTTCGCTCGATAGTTTCGCTCGAGCTGGTCTGGTCAGGTTCCCGGCGACACTATAGTTTCGCTGGTCAGTGTCGCTGGAAGGAGATATAATTTCGCTACTTAGTTTCGCCCAGAGAACACACAGTTTCGCTGGTCGCGAAAAACATACGGATTTGCCTAAAAATCAACCTAACAGCTTCTGATCATACATGCAATTCATTATCTAGCATCCATAGGCATTTACCAACATAAATCAAGCAACTTTAACACGTTTAACATGCATTTTGTCATCAAATCACCAAAAAGCACATTTTAACCTAAAAAGACCTATTCTAGCATAAATCATCATCATGGTTTGTTTTTACACGTAAAGTTTCTGACTTTAATGTAGATCTAGCATCCTAAAGCAACATATTAAGAGATCAAGTGACTTCATGTAGGTTTAGGCATGCTTTAAGAAGAAAACATATAGAAAAGCTTAAAACATAGTTTTTGGGACTCACGGATGATTCTAGAATCGATGAAGGAGATGAGATGATGGTCTAGAGGCTAAGATCTTGGTCTCTTGATGGTATTCTCGGCTGACCAGGTTCCAGAGAAGTGTGTGTGTGTGTTGATTGTGAAATGAGGTAAATGAGGCTACTTAGGGTTTATTAAGTTTATTTATATCAGAGGCTAGTTTCGCTGGCAGTTTCGCTGGCTGGCGAAACTGGCTCTAATCTCGGGTACATTGATCAGTCTAGCCAGCTACCGGGCGAATCTATAGTTTCGCTCGGTAGTTTCGCTGACTACCAAATTTAGGCAATTTTCACATAATCAAGTATTTACAATTAATCATGCTATTCACAATAGTAGGTCATGCATTTAAATCATATTGCACATAGAGACAATCAATGAAGACAATCAATGATGAACACATAACACATATGGGCGGGTTCGGTGATCAACCAAAGGTCGTGGACGTATTCGGCCTAGTTAAGCATTAGTTACTTAAGTTAACACTTATAACGTAACTAACGGGTTTGTCTAACGGAAGTTAACCTTGAAATTCTCGGGTGTCACATCATTCCCCTGAAATTGGAATTTTCGTCCCGAAAATTATTCTTGTGTCGTAGCGTTCGCAGCATCAGCTGTCGTCGTTGCTATCGTCGCTGGGGAAAGAAAGCAAAAAGTTTTAGGGTTGTCACATCCTCCTCCCGTTAAGGAATTTTGGTCCCCAAAATTAAATCATACCATGAGTTTCCGTGGATGTTTGCTCGAACAAGTGAGGATACTTTTTCTTCATCTGATCCTCACGTTCCCAAGTATATTCAGGTCCACGTCTTGAGTTCCATCGCACCTTGACGATCGGAATCTTGCTACGTTTGAGGGCTTTCTCCTCGCGTCCCATGATTTCTACTGGTTGCTCAATAAATCTCAAATGTTCGTCAATTTCCAATTCCTCCAAGGGAATTATTTCGATGTCTTCAGCCAGACATTTCTTTAGATTGGAAACGTGAAACACGTTGTGAACTCCATCGAGTTCAGCAGGGAGTTGCAATCGATAGGCCACCGGGCCTACTTCCCCAATAATTTCAAACGGACCGATGTAGCGAGGATTTAACTTTCCACGCTTCCCGAAGCGTATCACTCCCTTCCAAGGAGATACCTTCAACAATACTTTGTCACCCACCTCGAACTTTAGAGGTTTTCGGCGTTTGTCGGCGTAACTCTTTTGTCGATCACGTGCTGCAGCTAACCGTTGCCTAATTTGAATAATCCGTTCGGTCATATCATGGATAACTTCCGGTCCAGTGAGCCCTTTCTCACCTGTTTCAGCCCAACACACGGGCGATCTACATTTTCTGCCGTAAAGTGCTTCAAAAGGTGCAGCACCTATACTTGAATGATAACTATTGTTGTAAGAGAACTCCACCAGTGGAAGGTGAGTCTCCCAATCTTTTCCAAAGTCAAGGACGCAAGCTCGGAGCATATCTTCTAAGGTTTGAATCGTTCGTTCCGTCTGACCGTCAGTCTGCGGGTGATAAGCTGTACTCATGTCTAGTCGGGTTCCCAATGCTTCCTGCATTGATTGCCATAACCGGGAAGTGAATCGAGGATCTCGATCAGATATGATAGTCTTAGGCACACCGTGAAGCTTCACAATTTTGTCGATGTACAGTTTTGTCAATTTATCCATATTATCACTTTCCTTCATCGGAATGAAATGTGCAGATTTGGTTAACCGATCGATGACAACCCAAATCGCATCCGGTTGATTTGATCGATGAGGTAATCCCGTTACAAAATCCATGGAGATGTCCTCCCATTTCCATTCTGGGATCTTTGGTTGTTGTAGTAAACCAGAAGGCTTTTGGTATTCAATCTTGACCCTTGAACATGTTAAACACTTAGCCACATATCGAGCAATGTCGGCTTTCATATTCGGCCACCAATAAAGATTTTTCAAGTCCTGATACATTTTATCCGATCCAGGGTGCACCGAGTATCTTGATTTGTGAGCCTCGTCCATCACGAGCTCACGGAGATTTCCAAACATTGGAACCCAGATTCTGTCATTATAATACGTGAGTCCATCGGACTTAACTTCAGAATGGCCATCTATACCACGCAGTGCTTCAGCTGCGAAGTTTTCTGCTTTCAAAGCTTCTCGTTGGCAGTCACGGATTCGATCCGGTAATCCTGAATGTATTGTAAGTTGAAGCGCTCGTACCCGACGAGGCTTTTCGTACTCTTTTCTGCTTAGGGCATCAGCCACAACGTTGGCTTTTCCAGGATGATACTTAATGGCCAAATCATAATCATTTAGTAACTCGACCCACCGTCGTTGTCGCATGTTGAGGTCTTTCTGATCGAAGATGTGCTGTAGACTTTTGTGATCGGTGAATATCGTGCACTTTGTTCCATATAGGTAATGTCTCCAAATCTTAAGTGCATGAACAACGGCTCCCATTTCCAAATCATGCGTTGTATAATTCTTTTCTGTATCCTTTAGTTGCCTGGACCCGTAGGCAATTACCTTGTCTCGTTGCATCAACACGCAACCGAGTCCTTGAATCGATGCATCGCAGTAAACCACAAAGTCGTCTATTCCATCGGGTAACGCAAGAATTGGAGCCGAACATAACATATCTTTAAGCGTTTGGAACGCGCGCTCTTCTTTTTCTCCCCATCTGTATTGCACTCCTTTGTGCGTTAAGGCTGTTAAGGGTTGAGCCAATTGAGAGAAACCTTTAATAAACCTTCGATAATACCCGGCAAGTCCTAAAAATTGTCGGATTTCTGTTGGCGCTCTTGGGGTAGACCAGTTCTTTATTGCTTCCACTTTGGCTGGATCGACATGAATTCCTTCCTCATTAACAATGTGTCCAAGAAACTGGACTTCGCGGATCCAAAAGTCGCATTTTGAAAACTTGGCGTAGAGCTGTTCCTTGCGAAGCAATTCCAAAATAAGACGCAGATGCTCCTCGTGTTCTTCTTTTGACTTGGAGTAGATCAAAATATCGTCGATGAAGACTATCACAAACTTATCGAGGTACGGCTTGCACACTCGATTCATCAGATCCATAAATACGGCAGGTGCATTGGTTAGCCCAAACGGCATAACCAGGAACTCGTAATGTCCATACCGAGTTCTAAAAGCAGTCTTAGGAACATCCTCTTCACGAACACGAAGTTGGTGATATCCAGACCGTAGATCAATCTTTGAAAAGTAGCTTGAACCTTGCAGTTGATCGAAGAGATCGTCGATTCGAGGAAGTGGATACCGATTCTTGATCGTAACTTTGTTAAGCTCTCGGTAGTCAATGCACATGCGGAACGTTCCATCCTTCTTCTTAACAAACAGTACCGGAGCTCCCCATGGAGACGAACTTGGACGAATAAACCCCTTGTCGAGTAGCTCTTGCAGTTGTGAGGAGAGTTCGTTGAGTTCACTTACAGCCAATCGGTAAGGTGCGCGTGCGATCGGAGCGGCACCTGGAGCTAAATCAATCCCAAACTCAACTTGTCGAAACGGAGGCAAACCAGGCAGATCTTCGGGAAATACGTCTTGAAAGTCGCGAACTATCGGGTAATCATCAATTTTGCGCTCGGGATGTGTCGTGTCAGTGACGTTTGCAAGAATCGCGAAGTGACCCTTACGGAGGCATTTCTGAGCTTTAAGGAATGAAATAATGCCGGTGACTGTTCCACCTTTCTCACCTTGGACCGTTAATACTTTACCGTCTTCGAGTGGGATACGAACCACTTTTTCTTTACATAAGATTTCAGCCCGATTCTCGGATAACCAATCCATTCCTACTATAACGTCGAAACTACCAATTGGGAAAGGCATAAGGTCAATTCCTAGGGTATGGCCCGCTAGTTCTAGCTTACAATCCTTAACTATCTGGGTAGTATCATGAAGTTTACCATTTGCTAGTTCTACCACATATTTAGCGTCTAGGGCAATCGGTTTAGCATTAATTATTCTAGCAAATTTAGTGGAAATAAAACTTTTCTCAGCACCAGAATCAAATAAAACAGTAGCAAAGAAACCGTTCAAAATAAATTTACCATTGATCACGTTGGCGTCATTGCGAGCTTCACCCTGGCCCATGACGAAAGCTCGACCTCTACCATTTCCACCATTACCGTTTCCACCATTACCATTGCCATTCCCATTACCATTACCTCCGCCGTTTCCATTCCCACCGTTATTTCCCTGATTGCCATTACCTTGCCTTCTTAGCTGAGGGCAGTCTCTTTTAATGTGGCCTGGAGCACCACATTCATAACAATTCCCGTTACCGTTACCCCTGGGAGCTTCATTGTTGCGGTTCTGACCATTGTTCCCATTGCCCCGATTGTTCCCATAGTTGTTGTTGTTCCTTCTGGGGCGGTTTTGCTGCTCGGGTAAAGTTGCCCAACAGTCCTTAGCTTCGTGGCCTCCCTTGCCACACCTTTCGCAGCTCACATTCTTCCTACAATTACCAGCATGATGCTTTCCGCACCTGTTGCACAAGGGCAGGTTACCCCTGTAGTTGCTCTGACCATTTCCGCCCTGGCGGTAGTTACCACTGTTATTCCCGGACCTCTTGCTTTGACCTTGGGAGTTATAGGACCTCCCAGTGCTGTTTCCAACACTCTGAACATTCATCGAGTTTTCAGGAGCTTCATCATCAGCCTTCCTCTTGCCACTCAAGGCAGTCTTCTCGGTGGCTTTCGCAGGTAGCGCACCTTTCTCGACCTCTTGATCGGTGAGTTTGTGAGCCAAACGAATGGCTTGCTGTACGGTAGCAGGGTTGCTGGCAGTCACTAATCCTTTGATTTGAGGCGCGAGGCCTTCCAGGTAACGCTCAATGCGTTTGAACTCAGCGTCGACCATTGTGGGACATAGGACCTCATACTCATGATATCGAGCAGTATACTGTTCGATTTCAGACCCAGACATCTTCAAATTCAGGAATTCACCCTCAAGCTTCTTGACTTGGTCACGTGGACAGTATTCTTCCATGATCAGCTCCTTAAATGCTGCCCACTGCATGTTATCAGCCGCGTCAAGCCCAACCATTTGAATTTCAGCGTTCCACCAGGAGAGTGCGGCTCCTTCGAAGGTACCAGTAGCAAACTTCACCTTGCTTTCAGCTGGGCAATTACACATGGAGAAGACCTTCTCGGACTTCTCAATCCATCGGAGGAGTCCTACAGCTCCTTCTTCGCCGGAAAACGTCATCGGCTTGCAGTCCATGAAAGACTTGTACGTGCAGTGGTGTTGGTTTCCTGATGCATAAATAGTTCGGAGTTTAAAATTAAACAGGTCATGATATAATTGCTTTGTGCCTTAACCGGCATAATAGTTACCCTGTGCGGCATATGCAGCTTGGACGGCTGCCACCGCGGCTTGCACATGTTCAGTAATCATTGCTTGCAGCTGTGCAGGCGTCATGTTTATACCGCCTCTTCCGTTTCCTCTTCCAGACATCTTGCTGAACAGTTAAAGTAGCCAGTGTTCAGTCACAGTTATATTTTTATACATATCCCATAATATGTATATTAGCCAGTTCCCGTTATCCCGCTATTAGTCTAGAAAAAATTTTCGTGCAAATTGAGGCGTCGTCGAAGAACGTCGTAAATGCTATCGTCGAAGGTCGGCTTCCCATAAAGTCACCGTCGGCGTAGTCGTCGTAGTAGAAATCAGGACGTAGCGTGTAGCATCGTTTCGTTGTCGCTTTCCCCAGAGTAGTGTGCGTATTTGCGGTCGCATTTCGTATTTCGTGTGAAAATTTCCTAAGGTCTTTCCGTTAGACTACTTAGACACGGTCTATATATATACTTATATATATATATATATACATATATCTGTACGTACTAAGCTTTTACTTACACAGCAGAGCGAGTATCCCAGGTTGGCACGTAAAAAATTTTGTCTTTGGGAATTTGTTTGTTTGTTTTGTAACCAAGGTTTTCAAGTTGCAGTTTCCAAATCGTTTTCAAAAAAATGATTCCAGTTCTCTGCAACCTATGGCTCTGATACCAATCTGTCGCACCCCCAAAATACCACTAACGGAGTTTATACCGTTAAGGGGCGCGGCTAGACCAGGATCCACAACCATAGTTACAAATACTAAACGAATCAGGGTTAGTTCAAACACAAGTTATAAATCAAAGTCTTCAATTACATACGCAGCGGAAAAGTAATATTTGTCTCAGCACTAACCACGTGCTTTACATAAACTTTGTTTTAAATTCCCAAATAGTTCAATTAAAATAAAGGTCTTCACGTGCCATGCCAACCCGCTCCGGATACTCCTTAGCGATCTGCAAAAGTTTAAACCACGCAAGTGTCAACCTAACGGTTGGTGAGTTCACAGTGGGCTTGTCATGCATTGGCCCGGTAACACAATCATAGTTCGTATCAAAATGTACTTACAAAATATTCATTTGTGAAAAGCAATGCTCGTATTTAATTCTCAGTTTATAAAGGGTTTGTCCGTGACCACGTCATCGGGTATGTACTAGTTCCGTAAAGTTAAAGGACTCAACCGATATCGCGGGTAGCTAATCCGTTGTTCCATGCTCTAAGGAAGTTTGTACCAAAGCTGACTTATTTTGTGGGGGCCGAGCCATCCCGTACGGTGCGGACCAAGTCATCGCGGTTTCTGCCTCCCCCGTGTCCTCTCGGGACCACGGTCAAATAGGCTGATATTGTTCCTCCGTGCACTTCCCGTGCCACGGGGCGGAGTTTGTCAAACTCCAGTAGATCTACCCAACATCCCCTCGCTTTCACAAATTAATGGCACAATTAAGTTGAGGACTTTTAAGTTATAAAGCATCCTTAGAAAACATGTGATATCATATGGTTTAGACTTTAACCTACACTAGCCATATTAAAATGTTTTCAGTTTTGTTTCAAAAAGCAGTTTGATCAGAGTTCACAAGTGTTCCCATAAAACACTTCAGTTCATCAAGTGGGTGCCAAGCATCCCGGGTTCTCATGTTTATCAGTGAGGTGCCTAGCACTCTCGAGTTTATCAGCATTGTTTTCGTTAAGTTATTCTGTGTGGCCCATCGGACTCACGGTAAGCGGGTTAGTGACACTCACCTTTGGTTGCACAGCTACTCTTCAAGTAATCCGAATATTGTTGTTTAACGAAGACCTAGAACACGTTTAGGTCTTAGGTATTAGTTTCGTGTCTAATCTTTACTTAACGTCACTATGGCCCATAACATAGCACGTTGCAACTATGACTCGACATACCGACACACGACACCAATGGTTGATCATAGATAAGGGTTCATATAAATCAGAAATCGAACATGTTTCATCATGGCATAATCGTGTAAGTCATGGCACAACACTTAAGCAAATTTCACAAGTTTGGTTTTTAGGTCAGGCCTTAGTTTCGCTAGCATAGTTTCGCTAGGCAGTTTCGCTAGGTGCACGGGCAGCACTTTCGCTAGGCAATGCCCGGTAACACAGTTTCGCTAGGCTAGTTTCGCCCGAAACTGCTGACGTAGTTTCGCTAGCCTAGTTTCGCAGGGAAACTGGTTTGAACTTTCGTTCGGGTATTTCGCTCGATAGTTTCGCTCGAGCTGGTCTGGTCAGGTTCCCGGCGACACTATAGTTTCGCTGGTCAGTGTCGCTGGAAGGAGATATAATTTCGCTACTTAGTTTCGCCCAGAGAACACACAGTTTCGCTGGTCGCGAAAAACATACGGATTTGCCTAAAAATCAACCTAACAGCTTCTGATCATACATGCAATTCATTATCTAGCATCCATAGGCATTTACCAACATAAATCAAGCAACTTTAACACGTTTAACATGCATTTTGTCATCAAATCACCAAAAAGCACATTTTAACCTAAAAAGACCTATTCTAGCATAAATCATCATCATGGTTTGTTTTTACACGTAAAGTTTCTGACTTTAATGTAGATCTAGCATCCTAAAGCAACATATTAAGAGATCAAGTGACTTCATGTAGGTTTAGGCATGCTTTAAGAAGAAAACATATAGAAAAGCTTAAAACATAGTTTTTGGGACTCACGGATGATTCTAGAATCGATGAAGGAGATGAGATGATGGTCTAGAGGCTAAGATCTTGGTCTCTTGATGGTATTCTCGGCTGACCAGGTTCCAGAGAAGTGTGTGTGTGTGTTGATTGTGAAATGAGGCAAATGAGGCTACTTAGGGTTTATTAAGTTTATTTATATCAGAGGCTAGTTTCGCTGGCAGTTTCGCTGGCTGGCGAAACTGGCTCTAATCTCGGGTACATTGATCAGTCTAGCCAGCTACCGGGCGAATCTATAGTTTCGCTCGGTAGTTTCGCTGACTACCAAATTTAGGCAATTTTCACATAATCAAGTATTTACAATTAATCATGCTATTCACAATAGTAGGTCATGCATTTAAATCATATTGCACATAGAGACAATCAATGAAGACAATCAATGATGAACACATAACACATATGGGCGGGTTCGGTGATCAACCAAAGGTCGTGGACGTATTCGGCCTAGTTAAGCATTAGTTACTTAAGTTAACACTTATAACGTAACTAACGGGTTTGTCTAACGGAAGTTAACCTTGAAATTCTCGGGTGTCACACCTCTCAAAGGAATCTCAGTGTTGGGACCAAATAGCATACATATTTGTCCGCGTGTTCGATTCCTCTCAAAGGAATCTCAGCGTTGGGACCAGATAACATAAAGTTACACAATAGCATATAATGAATAGCATGACAAAGTATTCGTTTATACATTATAACACGTATAAATACAAGTAAATCTATTTAACATTACTTAGTGATAATAAATTTATTGAATGAAACCATGAATCATAATAAAAAGTATGATGAAGTATATGGTTGCTTGAAATAAAGTAATAATGACGAATAAGGTTCATGCGTGTTTTCCACCCCAAAATGGTTTGGAAATTTAAAGAAAAGGGGCTATGAACTCACCTTAAGTTGTTGGTTTCTAGCTTGACGAAAAAGAATGATTCAAGTTCAAGGATGTCCTAAACGAATAATGAATTTGGTTAACCTACAATTACGAGGACGAATAATAGGGCTTCTAGATATCTAGGGTTTCAGTGAACTTGATGGTTTGGGGAAGATGATTATAACGTGACATCATGTGACTTGTAGATAAATAATTTTGTAGTTAAATAACCAAAATAAATAATTGAATAACTAAATGAACAAATGGCTCGTTAAATATTTTAGTGAATAAATAACTAAGTAAATAAATAAATAAATATTTGACTAAATAAATAATGTAATGAATTAAAAACTTTAGTAATTGAATGATTAGGTTAATAATTAATAAGTAATTAAATGATTAACTAAATAAGTGAGTAAATGAATGACTAAATAATTAACTTAATGAATTAATAACTAAATAACTGGAAAAAAAGTATTTAAGTAAATGAATGAATAACAAATTATTAAAGTATGGAAAAATGTAACCGAACAAATGTTTTTTTTTTTAAATAAAAATAAATGTGTCTAGGTTAAAAAAAAATAATCGAGGAACGACGTTTTGTTTTAGAAACATTTGTAAACGGGTACTTATAACTAATAAAGGTAAATTGAAAGATACGTTGGAAATCAATTGGCAAGTTTCTAAACAATTTCTTAGTTAAATAATTAATTACTGATTAAGTTTGTTATAGCTACAAAAAAATAAAATAAGATATATATATATATATATATATATATATATATATATGTATATATATATATATATAATCATTTGTAACAATTTTTATAAATTATATGACATGGACATGGAGTTAATAAGTTTAAGAGAGTTTAGGTAATTTAGTTTATAATCCTAAAAAAAAAGAATTATGTTGTTTTTTGATGGTTTTATAGATCAAATATGAAGAAAATAACAAAAATAGGAAAAAAAACGTTTTAAAGGGGGTGGGGAGAGGGTCGAACCCGAGACCCGTTCTCTATGGGACGCGGGCTGACCAGTTGGGCTACATGCCTTACTTGTTTAATTTCCAACCGGATTGTTTATATCCCTTCTGTAACTGTCATCTTCTTCCCCAAAACTAAGAAACCCGAAAACCCTAGAACTTTGGTCATGAAATCGGACGTTTGAACACGATTTAAACCCAAAATAAACATAGGGCTTTTGTTCCAAATGAAAAACCGAGCAGAATGGTGTAAAAACTTACCTGAGAACGTTGCCGGAAAAGAGGAAACGCGGAGGTCGCCGGAGCTAGGCGGTGGCGGTGGTCGAAATCGCAAACAGGGGTGGTTTTCTTGTTGTGTTGGATGTGGAAATGCCCAGAGACGATGGGGGGAATGATTTATAAGGCTGGAATCGAGCAATGACGGGTATATCATGGGCATTAATTTCGATCGGTTTTGAGTTTAGAATCGTTAATACGAGTGAAAAACTTGTTTAAATCAACGGTTTCGAGTTGGAATGATGATTGTGGTCATGATTTGAACGTTACACGATTAAATGGGGTTGAATATGGTGGTTTGTGGCCAGTTTTGATGAATTCCGGCGATGGTGAGGTCGCCGGCGGCAGCCTCACCGGAAAAACGAGTCTGACACTTTTTTTTTCTTTTTTTTTTCCTTTCAACACCAAATAATTCTTAAAAAATTTTTTTTAACTCTTTTTATTATGTTTCAAACACACTTAAATTATAGACTAACATTAAAAATATTTAACAAAACCATATGTAAATTTTGTTAAACCACATTGTATTGACCAATAGTTATTTAATTAACTTCTATGTTAGCGTATATAGTTTTTTTATGAAACTTACTATAATCGTGACATTAAAAGGCTCAAAATAAATGACATAATCTATGTTAAGTTTTCCCAAAATGTTCTTAAATGATATTGTATTTTAACAACAAATATTTAACATATGTATTTATACATATATATTTATATATACTTTAAATAAACGTAACACTAAGTATTTAAATGCAACATTTAAAACAAGGTTAGACGATAGTTCAAACCAATGATTTATCAACCGTTGAATTTGATTTATATATATATATATATATATATATATATATATATATATAAATCAATTAAATGGTGACTCGAGTATTTATTTATTAAAAGAAAAAAAATATTAGGTTGTTACAGTCTCCTCTACTTAGAAGAATTTCGTTCCGAAATTTATGTAGTGGAAACTGTAAGGTAAAACCATAGATATTCAGAAGACGAAAGGTAATCGTTACGTCTCATAATGTCATATTGAGGGTGGTATGAAGGATTGAATTTATGTGATAACGTATCTTGAAAGACTCATCAATGATCGTCTTTAGTAATAGAAATTGTTATGACTCTATTATTAAGAGTGAATGATAACAGATGTTGGCGACTTGTTTGTAGTGATCAAAAGATACCATAGAATATCATAATGATGACACAATATGTATACTGCATTATTATTATTATTTTTTTTGCTCAAAAATTCCCACCAAATAATAGGTTAAGGTCCAAAATAACACTAAACTTCTCATGATCCATAGAACGTTACTTCTGATAACCTGACATGAGCACTTATATATAGGATGTACCATCGACATATCCACCATGCCCTTTTCAAGTAACATCTGTTTCGTCACTTTGCATTATAATAGGTTTAATGTTATGACACACGCTAGAATTTACTATGATTCCATGCGTCGAAATTTATAATTACGTGTGCACCCGTAATTACTCGTTTCGTCGCATGGTCCGCATAGTACATCCCGTTGTGTATGGGTCAAAAGGCATAAAATTTCCTAATCGTAAATATTGTTCATGTAAATACTGCCAGTTTTAGATAACATGTATGTACTAAATACGTTCATAAGCAATCAAATTATTTAGTTTACCTTAGAAGAGTCAAGTAACAATGTTCTACCAGTGTTCATGGAAGATGGATAATCACACTAGCAATGTTCACACAAAGTTCTTGGAAAGGCATGCTAATAAGGTACATGGATAATTAATCAAGCCACGTTCATGTATGATCAAATTGATAGTGGACATAGAAAACCAAACTTTATTCATGGAAAAAGTCAATTGACGAGGCAAAATTAAACTTAACAAAGTATATGAGAAATCATTCTAACAATTATTTGTGGATAAATGGCTAATATGTCGCAGGTAAAATTTCAGTTGTTGATGAATAACTCGAGCAAGTTCATAGGCGAAGGTATTCAACTATTGACGTTTTGATCCTGGCAAGCTTCGGGTGCCCCGAGCATAAAAACTTGACCTCAGGTGGCTTGATTGCTGTTAGTCAAATGGGACATTGGTTTCTGAAGTGATTAGGACTCCCACATTGGTAACATGCACGAGTGGCATTGTTGTTTGGAACGGGTATAACTGCTAGAGTTTGATTTGTTCCTCCTAGAGCAGTCCTACACACTTCTGCTAAATGCCCAAACCTTCCACACTTGTTACACTTGCTACATTGTGTGCCAACATGATGGTGATAGCTGCAAATGGTGCATAAAGGGTTTGGACCCTTATAATTTGGTCTGGCGGCAATGGTATTGGTTAGAGCCACAGCATTAATGGGAACAGTAGGGGTAACCAATGCATAGCTTTGATTGCACATTTTTATCTTCTTGTTATTGGACTCGTTGTTGCTTAAACTTGACCCACGGTCCTCCTTGTCTTTAACAGTTTCCTTTTTCAGCACCCCAGTCTTGACCATCTCAGCAGTCAGAGTTCCAGCCAACTTGATGGTAGCTGACAGACTTGTAGGGTTTACAGACATCATAACTATACGCATCGCTTCAGGAAGGGCATCGATGTAGCAATCGATCGCAGTTTGTTTAGGAGTCACCAAGTGAGGGACAAGCAAAGCGAGCTCTTGGAACCGAGTCGTAAAACCGAGATGATCAGCTCCTTTCATAGTGAGACCCCTGAACTCGGCCTCCAATTTCCTCATTTCTGACCTTGGGCAAAACTCCTCCGTTAACAAAGTCTTGAACGCATCCCAAGTCAAAGCATGAAGAACCTCGCGAGTCTTGGCTCTTATTTGGGTATTCCACCAAGTTAGAGCCCCTTTCATGAAAGTACTAGATGCATACTTGACCCATTGAGCTTCTGGACAGTTACACATGTTTAGCGTGGCTTCCGTTTTCTCGAACCATTGAAGGAAACCTGTCGCCCCTTCAGTTCCGGCGAATTTAGTGGGCTTAGAAGCCACGAATAGTTTGTATGAGCTTTCGACTCCACCAGGGTTGGAACCCTCTCCATTGTCATTAGTGCGTACAATGGTTCGAGTTTGAATGGTTTCATTGAGCTGGTTAACCATGTTGCCAAGGATGGTAGCCATTTGCTGGGAGATGATAGTGGCCAATTCGGTAGGATCCATCTTCAGGAAGCAAAAGATTCGAGTTAGATATGGAAATAGAATGACATTATTAATGTTTAAACACTGGGATAATGTCGTTGACTAATCAAAATCTCGAGCCCGTTTAACGATTCTACTAGAACTGCATGTTTTAGCCTTTAAGCACCATGTCCCCGAAAGGACCCCCAGGAAAGGGAGGTGAGTCACTTGGACTACTTATAACCAGGTCTTTCCTTAGCCAGGATCTTCCGAAGAGATAACCACTCTTCCAGATTACACACAGTCCCAAGAATCGTAACGCGAACCAGTAATTTTGATGAGAGTGTTCAAGGACGAGAACATGAATATCCAAGATGAAACCCTAATATAAAGTGTGAGAATTTTGAAAACGAGGATGAGTTGCTCGTGCAGCGATAGAGATTCACGAGAAAATATTCAACGAGAAAATCCAAATACCTAAATCAAGAATATGGTTTTTATTTTAGGCCCCTAAGGTTATAGTCTAGATTACTGTTTTCTAATAACCTAATTCCCTATAACCAAGGCTCTGATACCAATTCTGTAACACCCCGACCGATGGCGGAAACATCGAGGTGTCATGAAAATAGTATAGAAGCACAAGGATATAGAAAGGAATACCAAATTTTATTAATAACTTCAAACATAACGTCTATTACAAGGCATAAGCTTAAATGATAAAATAAATTTTAACTAGGTCCACAAGCTCTTAGTTATAATCAATACTTATGCTGGATGACCACTTTCCTGAAAAACACGCGAAAAAAATGTCAACTATATACATAGTTGGTGAGTCATAGGTTTGAATAACAAAGAAATTAAGTAAAACGTTTATTAGGGTTTGCAAAGTCATATATGTAAATAAATATGCCAACAATTAGCATGAAGTGATCAAATAACATGAGACAACTACATAGCATGAATGTTTGTCTGCGTGTTTAATTCCTCTCAAGGAATCTCAGCGTTGGGACCATATAGCACAAAGATTGTCCGCGTGTTCAATTCCTCTCAAAGGAATCTCAGCGTTGGGACCAAATAGCATACAAATTTGTCCACGTGTTCGATTCCTCTCAAAGGAATCTTAGCGTTCGGACCAGATAACATAAAGTTACACAATAGCATATAATGAATAGCATGACAAAGTATTCGTTTATACATTATAACACGTATAAATACAAGTAAATCTATTTAACATTACTTGACTTTGCATAGTGATAATAAATTTATTGAATGAAACCATGAATCATAATAAAAAGTATGATGAAGTATATGGTTGCTTGAAATAAAGTAATAATGACGAATAAGGTTCATGCGTGTTTTCCACCCCAAAATGGTTTGGAAATTTAAAGAAAAGGGGCTATGAACTCACCTTAAGTTGTTGGTTTCTAGCTTGACGAAAAAGAATGATTCAAGTTCAAGGATGTCCTAAACGAATAATGAATTTGGTTAACCTACAATTACGAGGACGAATAATAGGGCTTCTAGATATCTAGGGTTTCAGTGAACTTGATGGTTTGGGGAAGATGATTATAACGTGACATCATGTGACTTGTAGATAAATAATTTTGTAGTTAAATAACCAAAATAAATAATTGAATAACTAAATGAACAAATGGCTCGTTAAATATTTTAGTGAATAAATAACTAAGTAAATAAATAAATAAATATTTGACTAAATAAATAATGTAATGAATTAAAAACTTTAGTAATTGAATGATTAGGTTAATAATTAATAAGTAATTAAATGATTAACTAAATAAGTGAGTAAATGAATGACTAAATAATTAACTTAATGAATTAATAACTAAATAACTGGAAAAAAAGTATTTAAGTAAATGAATGAATAACAAATTATTAAAGTATGGAAAAATGTAACCGAACAAATGTTCTTTTTTTTTTTAAAATAAAAATAAATGTGTCTAGGTTAAAAAAAAAATTAATCGAGGAACGACGTTTTGTTTTAGAAATATTTGTAAACGGGTACTTATAACTAATAAAGGTAAATTGAAAGATACGTTGGAAATCAATTGGCAAGTTTCTAAACAATTTCTTAGTTAAATAATTAATTACTGATTAAGTTTGTTATAGCTACAAAAAAATAAAATAAGATATATATATATATATAATCATTTGTAACAATTTTTATAAATTATATGACATGGACATGGAGTTAATAAGTTTAAGAGAGTTTAGGTAATTTAGTTTATAATCCTAAAAAAAAGAATTATGTTGTTTTTTGATGGTTTTATAGATCAAATATGAAGAAAATAACAAAAATAGGAAAAAAAAAACGTTTTAAAGGGGGTGGGGAGAGGGTCGAACCCGAGACCCGTTCTCTATGGGACGCGGGCTGACCAGTTGGGCTACATGCCTTACTTGTTTAATTTCCAACCGGATTGTTTATATCCCTTCTGTAACTGTCATCTTCTTCCCCAAAACTAAGAAACCCGAAAACCCTAGAACTTTGGTCATGAAATCGGACGTTTGAACACGATTTAAACCCAAAATAAACATAGGGCTTTTGTTCCAAATGAAAAACCGAGCAGAATGGTGTAAAAACTTACCTGAGAACGTTGCCGGAAAAGAGAAAACGCGGAGGTCGCCGGAGCTAGGCGGTGGCGGTGGTCGAAATCGCGAACAGGGGTGGTTTTCTTAAAAAAATTTAACTCTTTTTATTATGTTTCAAACACACTTAAATTATAGACTAACATTAAAAATATTTAACAAAACCATACGTAAATTTTGTTAAACCACATTGTATTGACCAATAGTTATTTAATTAACTTCTATGTTAGCGTATATAATTTTTTTATGAAACTTACTATAATCGTGACATTAAAAGGCTCAAAATAAACGACATAATCTATGTTAAGTTTTCCCAAAATGTTCTTAAATGATATTGTATTTTAACAACAAATATTTAACATATGTATTTATACATATATATTTATATATACTTTAAATAAACGTAACACTAAGTATTTAAATGCAACATTTAAAACAAGGTTAGACGATAGTTCAAACCAATGATTTATCAACCGTTGAATTTGATTTATATATATATATATATATATATATATATATATATATAAATCAATTAAATGGTGACTCGAGTATTTATTTATTAAAAGAAAAAAAATATTAGGTTGTTACAGATAGTGGATTGGTCTCTTAGACCATTTCCTTTGTGCTCATCATCTACCTCTAGTTTTCCAATCCTCAAACCTTAAACATAGCTAACCATGACCACTGAATAAGGACGTTCTAATTTATCCCTCCAAATAGCCAACCTACTAAAAACTAACCTCAATGCCCAAATTGAAATGCAAAACCGCTCCACTAACCTAAAAATTAGTCTTAAACTTACAAGTCAGAATTATGTCCTTTGGGCACGGATGATTCGGGTGGCTATATGAGGGAAATCAAAATCCATGTTAACTCATTTATCAGGGAAACTAGTACCCCCAAACCCAACAGATGAAGGTTATGAGAGATGGGAACAAAATGATCTTATTGTTTTTTCGTTGCTCATACAAAACATTGAACCAACACTTGCAAGCAATCTAACGGAGTTCCCTATAGCGAATTTGCTATGTGTTGCGCTCGTGGTGACGTTGTTGGATTTTGATATGTCCGACTATCGATTAGTCAACGTAATCATAAAGGTACGATCTAAGAGTTACAATCTGGACGACGAACAAGTTGTAATATTTGAATATTGTATATTTAAATATTATTGATCACAGAACGAACATTAGGCGAATAATTGTTTATCGAAATAATGATTATAATTTAATTGTTTGGATAAATAATTAAATAAGACAAAAAGAACGGTGATCGTTTAAGATGTAAACGATGATAAAATTGTTAAAGCGGTTAACAATTTATTCGGAAAAATAATAAAACGTTATTTCGTTATAACGTATACGGGGATTTAATTTATGATGATAACTTAAATATGGATAAAGTAAACTTATTAAGATGTTAAAAATTGTTATCCAGATAAAATTGTTCTAGATAAATTGGTTAACTAAAATATGCAGATTGATTTAAATATTTATCTATCTGATATATTGAGTATGTTTCGAACATATGAACTTTAACTGGTAATAACTGTATTAATAGTTAATACTGGATATTTCCTTTGGGAAAAAGTCAGTAAATTAGGGATCAGACTGTAAATTATATTCCTCTAAATACATGTCTGATTTCAACCCTAATTACATCTGAACAAGCCTAAAAGATTAACCCTGAAATCTCTCTGGTTCCTCCCCTTTCTATGCAAACCCTCTGCGCCACCACCTCCACCACCAGCCTCCACCACCGCCGGACCTGACACCACCGCCCACCGCTGGACCTCATCGCCGCCGCTGTCCACGACCGTACCGCTGCCGCCGCCCGTCCGCGTCCGGGACGCCGCCGCCATTGTTGTTGCTGCCGTCGTCGT
>JBCNJP010004605.1:0-24323 GCA_039602395.1 Deinandra increscens subsp. villosa | reverse complement strand
GAATTGTGAAAGTGCATCGGCTCGCTCAGTCCTTTGACCTAACTCAAATAAATCCTTGAGTTTACGAAAGATGTCATAAGCAGACATCCCCATGAAATTGTACCGATAATCCTGAGTCATGCTAGATAACATCAGGTCAGTGACGTCCTTATCATCGTCATTGTGCTTTTGGAGCTCAGACCGCGAGTTCTCATTTAACAAGTAAGATGGAATACTCGCGATCGGTCGGTCAATGACATAGAGTTTCCCGAAGAGCCTTAAAAGGTTCCTCAGGGTTGTCTGCCATGCGAGAAAGCCAGTCTCAGTGAAGGGGTCGAGTTGTACCATTGAACTTAATGGAGGTGAGTTTTCTTTAGCCTTCTGAAATAAGCAAAGTAAATTTAATCAGTATTTTCGATGTTTTATATTTCTTCAGAATAAGTTGGTAAGGTTTATTATTTTAAGAAATCGAGAATTCGTTTAGACGACATTTACTTGAGACCGCTAAATGAGCCTCAGGAGCAAAACCGTGTAAATAAACTGACAACGATTGTCAATTGTGAGACTCAAGTCACAACTCTCGGTATGAGGCCGCTATATACATACAATTATATTTTACGATACGTTTAGCCTCATCCGTGCCCACTCTAGCAATATACACCCGTGGCGCGGTGTTGAAATACTCCAACACCACGAACATATACGTTTAAAGCGATAGTAATCCTAAATGGTCGAAGTGATGACACGGTGTTGAAATACTCCAATGTCCTCACCTTAGAAGGTTCCCTCGGCACCAAGTGCGGTGTTGAAATATGTTAGAGCATATTCCTATGCTAACGTGTGTCTCGTGTATTATATCTAATCTAGAGCTTCTGAGTGAGTTAGTGGCTATATGCTGAGGTGGCCGGACCAAATGGTCTTCTGGTTATTTGGTCCGGGCGGACCAAATGGTCCGTCGGATGGTCCGCTCGTTCAGTATATGTGCACTATAAATAGGTTATGTTAGAGAGAGCTTAAAGTTAGTTCTGTCATTCTACATCTTCTTAAGTGTATGTAAACTGAGTGTGTAACTCTCTCTCTCTCTAAACTTTGTGTAACCTCTTTGTGAATCAATAAAGCAAAGCTTTATTTACTTCTCGTTGCTTATCAATTACTAAATCATGCAGTAGTAAGATCGTACAGTGGTTTTACAAGTGGTATCAGAGCAATTGGTTGCTCTACTGCTATGATTTTGGTAAATTTTCGAATTCTAGAGTGAGAAAGTTTGGGTTTTCTTCGTTTTTCATCAAATTTCCGCAATTCCAAGTGTTTCAACGATGGAAAATGATTTCTGAGTGTTTCTGGAGTGTTTTCGCATCATACTGATCCAATTTCTAGCTTCAATTGTCAAAATTTGTGAAAATCAGTCGATTTCAGCTTCATCCGCGTCTGGTCCGCTGGTAGAACAACTGGTCCGCTGACTGGTCCGGCATGCAAGCTTCAACGAACTGGTCCGTGGCGGTTTTTTCGTACCACATCTGGTCCGCTGGTTTATTGGTCCGCCGTACCACATTTAATCTGCATTTGGTCCGCCGTACCAAATCTGGTCCGCTGAGGATATCTGATCCGCTGGTTCATTTGGTCCGCTAAGCATATTTTGGTCCGCTGATTTGTTCTGGAATGGAGGTTGGTCCGCTGAAATCTTTTGGTCCGCTGAGAATTGATTGGTCCGCTGACAGAAAACATGTGTTCACTAAAACTGACGTAACTTGAGAACCTTAAGAGTTACGGGAGATAATACCAGCCAAAACGTTCGTCTTTCCGAGATCTAGACGTGTACTCACCTGAAAGGTTTGTACCTCTCTGTTTGACCCCCAAAATCCGCTTGGAAGACGCCCGTTTTTCAGTTTGAAGTTTTTGCATTCGATATTGTAATTTCAAAATGAGCGATTTTCAAGCATTTTCAGCTGTTCAATCTTCAATGCAAGCCATATTGAACTATGATAACGAGATAGGAACAACTCAGAAAGTTCCTAAGTTGCTTAGGTTGGAGGATTATGAGAATTGGAAGCAAAGATTTGAATCATTCATTAATGCTCTTGACATTGATTTATGGATTTCCATTGAACAAGATTATACATATCCTCAGATAAATGGACAACCGATTGCACGAAGTGATCTTGATGAAGATCAAAGAAAAGTTTATGCCCGAGAAAAGAAATGTTATGGAAATCTCACAATGGCACTACCAAGAGAGCTTTTACATCAATTCAAAAATTGCACAACATCAAAAACTTTGTGGGATGCATTGAAAGATAGGTGTGCAGGAAACGGCCATTATAAGAAAAGTCGAAAGAAAGTTTTGTTAAAAGAATTGGACAACTTTCAACATTGTGACAAAGAAAGTATTGCCGGCTTGATTTCTAGGTTTTCACATCTGATCAATGAACTTGAGGTTGTTGGAGTCAAGAAAGAAAAAGAGGAATTGAAAGAAAAATTTCTGGAATCTCTACCCGAAAAGTGGGAGAACTTTGTTATGATGCTTACTAATGATCCAAATTATTCCAGTTAGTCATTCAATCAAGTGTTAAGCAAAATACAAGCTCGGGAAATGGAATTACTTGTGAAAAAGTCAGCAACTCCAACAGTTCAGAATCCTGAAATATATTTTGGAGAGAATTCTGCTACGGTACATGCTAAAACTAAATCACATTCTATATCAAGCAGTAATCCACTGGTAACAGCTTTTCTTGCTGGAAAGTCACAAAATACTAGTTATTCTTCATGCTGCAGTTTTACTATTCCTGATAAATCATCAAGCAAGTCTACTTCTAATCAAGCAACCGAAGATCTAGCTGCTTTGTTGAGTGCTTTCGTATCATCTTCATCTGGCTCCATATTTAGTCAAATTGGCAATTCTGGTTTGGTTCCGGACGATCTAAAACAGATGGATGATGATCAGCTAAATAAATTAGATTTGGATTGGCAGTTGGCTATGATTGCTGAAAGAGGAAGACGGTTTATAGGCAAACATGGAAAGGATTCTATCATGGGTGAATTTAGAGGCACAAAACTTGGTTTAGACAAGTCTAAACTAAAATGTTACAAATGTTCTAGTTTGGGACATTTTGCTCGAGAATGCAAGCTATCTTCTTCTAAACCAAGTACTTCGGATAAGCATGATCACAATAAAGAAGTTAAAGCTATGATCTCTCAAACTAATGAAGATTATGACTGGGCTAAAGATTGTCCAGATGAATCTGCATTTTTAGCATGTATTGAGGTTGAATCGAGTGGATATGCATCTGAGACAACTACATCTGAAACATGTGATTCTGAAGTTAGTGGGTATGAATCGACTTATGAATTTTGTAATCGGAAAGATAGAAAACTTCAGGAATTGGTTCAAGAAAAGGAAAAGTTAGTAATTGATAGGGTGAAGCTTGAAGAAGAGTTAGAAAGTTATAAACAGAAGTGTGAAATTTCTGATGGCATTTTCAAGATGAATGAGAAGTTACTCCAAGAGAAGAGTGTATTATTGGAAGAATTAGAGGACTTTCGGAAACAATTGTCAGAAGGGAGTATACAACATGATCAACAAAAGTCTCAACTTCAACATGAGAATGATGAGTTCATGACGAAAATTGTCAAGTTAACTTCTATAAATGAAAAATTGTTAAAAGAGGTTGAAGAATATAAGTCTCAAGCTAAGGATGTTGGTGAAGATTTTGAAAATTTGTTTCAAAAATCCACAAAACGGGTGGAAGCACTTACGACATCTAATGCTGAGCTTCAAAGAACATTGGATGAAGTTATTGCTGACAGAACTCAATATCAAATTGTTCATTCGAACTGACAGATACAATTTTTACTCTGAAGAAAGACAAAAGCTTGTTAACCAGAAATGTTGAGATCTATAAGGAAAGAGTGGATAAAATTACAAAAGAAGTGCTTGCTGCTCATGATGGTATGAGAAGAGAATAATCGTTAGTTAACAACACATCTGAGAAATTGATTCAATCAGAAAAGGTTCTTGCTGAAGCTCAAAAGACCATTGCCGATTTGAATGTTGAAATCTTGGATCTACATTGTCAATTGCATAACTTGAAGAATTCTCATTCTTTTACAAGTTATTTGTGTCAAGACGATAATTTTAAGAAGGTGTTTGGAGGTGATGATTTCAACCAACTTCCACATCCAGTGATTCAAACAGAGTCTATTATTGATTTGAGTCCTTTGACTACAAAGCAAGATTATTCTGCATTAGTTGCTGAAACTTCTGATTTGAAGGCATTAAAGAAATCAAAGAAGGTGATAGAAGCAGAAGAAAGTTTGGTTGATAAAACACCACCATCGTTTATTTCTCGTGGGTTTATGTCAGAAGCGGGAATTCTTTCAGCTGACAAAATAATTGAAAAAGATGGAAAAGAGTTGAATGAAGCCGAAGTTGCTGCAAAGTTGGTTCAAGCTAACAACTTAAAAGACATTAAAGCTTCATTTAACCAAGTTGCTAAATCTGGTCCTCCAAGTTCTCAAATAGATCTATCCAAGTTACCTGGTTACAAACAAGCTGGGTTGGGAAGTGAAGGCAAGAAGGTTACCAAGCAAAAGAACATGCCAAAGAAAGCAAAGAAAGATACAAACTTGGATCAAATATATCATCTGGCTTAAGTATTCATTTCAACGATGGAGAAAGGATTTGGGGGAAAGCAAAAGAAGAAAGTTTCATCTGAAAGTTCCTCGAACGAATTGTCTTCATCAGGTTCTAATGCTATGCTTCAAAGTCCTACATCGAAATGGGTACTTTCTAATCGATTTCACGTTTTTGATGATATTTCCGATGAGTCTGAATTTTCTGATAAATGTCATCCAGTTCAGGTCAAGCCACAATTTAAAGATCATATCGTTTGTGCTATCAATGTCGCCGAAAGGGACATATGGCCCAGGATTGTCCTGAAATTGCAAAACGTTCTTTTTCAAACAAATCTGCCACAATTATTGATGAATCAGGCATAATTTTTACCGAGTCAACACCGTCCAACACTAAGTCGAAAAAGGAATTTTTTTTAAAATTTGATTCGAGTGTGGGTGGTTCATCTTGTGATGATGACTCAGTTAAAAATGAAAAAACAAAAATGCAGTGGCGACCTAAGGTCGTCAGCAAAGCTGCAACTGATTTTGTGGAAGACACTGGTCGACCAGAAGCTGTGTGCTTCGGGTCATTTGAATACTAATCATTTAACCAGTGTGCAGGTTTCTTCAAGAAGACCTGTCGGTGATTGGGAAGTTCAAGCTTCAAGCAGTTACTGATAGTTGAGTTTCCTGCTTAACTTAAATTGAATGCGTTATTTTTCAAAACTGAAAGTTTTTCTGAACGCTTAAACTGAACGGGTATCAGTATCGATTGGTCAATTTTCTTTCTTTAATGCATTTTGTTTGTAGTTTAGGGGAAGAAAATTGAAAAACCAAAAATAGTGTCTTTGTGTTTTTGTTAAAATGAAAATCCAAAAATAGAGTTTTCATTTTAAGGGGGAGAAAAATGGAAAAATACAAAAACATTGAAAAAGGGAAAAATTCAAAAACATTAAAAAATGAGAAATTGTATCCGACATGGTTTGGAAATGATGGTACATTGGCTTACATGTCTGGCTCATGGATAAATTAGATGAAAAAGCCATAAGATCATTGTTCGATGTACTTGGAAGGCTCGGCATTTAATCAGAAAGTATTCAGATGTGATAAACGTTAAAATACTAATGCTTGACCAAGTGGACAATCGGACTTTCTCTGCGTGTACGGGAGTACCGACCTGATTGTTGTTGGGTTATACAATTTCAACTTGTTTTTATTTTCTTATTTTGTTAAATCCGAGGCCTTATCTGCGTATCGAAAGATCGACCTTAAGGTAGACGATTTAATGTTCTTATTTCTTTTTGCATGGAACACAGTTAACTAAATCATGAAAACAATCATTATGTGATTAAATCACAAATGAAATCACAAAGGGTGATATAAAAGCTAAAACATATCTGAGTATGTCTGATAGTGTGGGGTACACTGGTCAAAGCAAACTTAATCAATACAATAACATATCCAAAGTTTATGAGTATGATTGTGCCTGAGTTCAAGATGGAAAAATTATACCAATAATCGACATGACTTGTGTGCTGAAATAATTAAAATTGAAGTGTAGTTCAGCATGTCATGACCAATATGATCCCAGTTTGTGATCTTTCTCACAAAAATACAAAAATAGTGTGTGATTCAGTATTTCATTTCTGTATTGCATTTATGTTTCATATCTGAAAAACTCAAGAAGATTTTAGGTGTGTTTTAGCATAAACTTAGAAAAATCAAAAAGATTTTCAGTGTGTTTTGATTTAAAGTTTCAAAAAGCCAAAAAGATTTTGTTTCTTGTTTGTTTTCGACCGATCGATACAATGATACAAAATTCAAAATTCAAATTTACATCTTGGATTCTCGAAGAGAAGTTTTGTGCCAAGATTAAATTAATTTTCAAAAAGAATAGATAGTCGCGTTTTTGTCTTCTGAAATTGCAGGTTATTCTGTGTGAGATGACTCAAGCATGGTGAAAGGGGGAGTATGTTATATCTGTCACAAGTGGATCTTGAAGTTCAAAGATTGTTCAAGATTGATCCAGCAATGCAAGCTCTATTTCTGACAAGATTTCAAATTAAAGATCGGATGCAACAATGCTGAAGATTGAAGACTGAAGTTTTGTTAGATAGATAGATAGCTAGATACACTACACGTTAAGGGGGAGTTTGTTAGACCATATTCCTATGCTAACGTGTGTCTCGTGTATTGTATCTAATCTAGAGCTTCTGAGTGAGTTAGTGGCTATATGCTGAGGTGGCCGAACCAAATGGTCTTCTGGTTATTTGGTCCGGGCGGACCAAATGGTCCTTCGGATGGTCCGCTCGTTCAGTATATGTGCACTATAAATAGGTTATGTTAGAGAGAGCTTAAAGTTAGTTCTGTCATTCTACATCTTCTTAAGTGTGTGTAAACTGAGTGTGTAACTCTCTCTCTCTCTCTAAACTTTGTGTAACCTCTTTGTGAATCAATAAAGCAAAGCTTTATTTACTTCTCGTTGCTTATCAATTACCGAATCATGAATTAGTAAGATCGTACAGTGGTTTTACAAAATACTCCAACACTAATGCTCCGGTAAATACGTTCCAAGTTCGACTTGAGATAGGATGGCACGAACTATCAGTTTTTAAGAATTACCAAATAGGGATATTAATTACTTCTAATATTTAACTATCGTCAGACACGAACGACAAACCCTATCTTCACTCGGGACTAGTAAATTAATTTAACCTAATTAAATTACTAAGTTATCGCGAATGACATATTGTGTGTTAGACGGAATAAGGTCTTGATCTCGCTCGAGCCATACAAGCGAGATCATAAGGGACAAATTTAAAATATATTAAATTAAATAAGACGGTGAACAATCGAGATGCAACTCTGTGCGATCTTGAATCCAGTTCAGCTCTCACTTGTTTCGACATCCCTCTGGCGCGTGTCCAGTCTTCGACTTTTGGTTACATACAAATTTACAATTACCAAAACTACTTCTAGTAACCTAGCTCTAAATTTGTACAACTTTGAAACCCTAAAACCGGGTCCAATAAACCAAAATCAAAAACAACCAATTGGGCCAACAACTTGGGCCAAAGAGAGAATGACAAATCACGCCAAACACACACACACACATGTTTACAAAATACAGAGGGGTCGACCTTAACACACAATAGTAAATTATATAGAATTAAAATAAAATAAGTTAATTCTAATTCGCAATTTGAATTTAAGTCGAAATTACGAACTACCGGTTACGAAAAGACCGGTGTTGGTTTGCGCGCGGTGATAATGGCTCTGATACCACTGTTGGGATTTACAGTGGGATCCGGTTTACCGATTTTAATTTTATTAAAACCGGTTTAATAATTTAAATTAATTATAAATTAATTTAGCAGCGGAAACGATTTAAAACGCGGACGCAACTGTAACAGGATCAATCACCGGACACGACAAACACAGAAATATATTTATTCAAAATAAATAAATAAACAATTAAATAAAATATCTAACGAATTAAATATACCTTGGCGGGATCCGAGCAACCGCTCGAGACACCCGAATTCAACGGGCTCGCGCTAGGACAAACTGTGACGTTTGACTCGAACCTTCGAGACAAATCGTCGACGGCGGCATCGGCAGCGGCGGCCATGGGCGGCGGTGGCGGTAGTGGCGGCGGTGATGGTAGAGATACCACTGGTGGTGGTGACAAAACTTTCTCCGTCGGAATGGCAACCGGTACCGTTCCCACGATGATCTCGTCACCGGTGACCGGAGGTGACACGGTGGCGGTGGCCGGCGGGTATAAGGGTGCGGGCCACGAAGAGGGAACTGGACGCGGTGGCCTCGGCTGCGCCGGCAGCGCGAGGACCACCGGCCGGCGGTTGTGCGGCGACACGGAGGGAGCAGCAGCGGCGGCGACGGCTTGAGCTGCGGCGGCGGCTTGAGCTTCGGAGATCCATCGGAGATCGCAAAGGAATTGCGGTGGAGGTGGTGGCGGCGAACGGACGGCGTGGCGGCGGCGGGGAGCCGATCTCGGCTTGGGGTCGGCGCCGAATAGGAGAGAGGAGAGGTTAGGGTTTTTTTCTTTTTGACTTGTGTTACAATTAACTTCCTCCTCCTCCCCTTTTAATATTAAATCGCAGACCAGGGCCTGACGGACTGGGCCCGGTCGCGATTCCTTTTAATCCACCAACCGATCAGTCTGTTAATCCGGTAACAACTGATCGGTCCGTCTTTTATATTGCCGAGTAATTTTGAGCCGATAAATTTTGTCGTTTTAAATAAATAATTAATATTTATTTAATTCATCATTTAGTTCGTTTAATACTAATTAAAAATTAATTAGATTTAATAGTCTGTTGACCCGGGTGTAACTCTTACGGGTCAATATCGGTCGGGTTCGTTAATTCATCGGGTCAGGACACTCTATTTCCAACAGACACGCCCCGTGCCCCACTAGGCACGCCCCGTGCCCAATACCAGAGAAGCTCCAGGTCATGCCTCTGTACCAGTATGCATTACACGACACGTGCCCACTCAAGCATGCCCCATGCCACTGAAACCGTTGGTAGAAAGCTCTGACATGGCACGCCTCGTGCTTGACGAAACACGCCTCGTGCCGCTGACAAGCTTGCTGAAGGACTGACAACTATGACATGGCACGCCCCATGCTCCAAGCCACACGACCCGTGCTTCCTGACACACACACCTCGTGCCCTGCTAGGCACGGGCCATGCTCCACTTTGGCTGGCCTATTAATAGGAGGAACCGATTACATTTCTCCTTGCTCACTTTCTCCCCCTCTCTTCCACTATTTCCATATTTTCGGTTGTGTGTCATTTGTTTTAGTGTTCTTGATCTACTTGTCAAAGATTGTGAGAACTTTAACTTATGGTGATTATGAATTCTTATTTGTCTATGAATCTTTCATTGTCTATTAAGCATATCTTTTGACTAACACTTGTCAGCCTCAATCTTTCAAGTGTTAGTCAAATTCTGTTAGAGCATATTCCTATGCTACGATGTGTCTCGTGTATTGAGGCCGTTCCATATGGTCCGTCGTACTAGTTGGTACGGACGTACCAATTGGTACATAGGTTGGTACGTCAGCCTGTATGGTAAGACTATAAATAGATCGTGTTAGAGGGAGTTCATTAAAGTTCTAAGAGTTTAGTCATTATTAACTGTGTGTTTTCTAAGGTGCTTTTCTCTCTACATTGTAACCTCTTTGTGAATCAATATAGCTAAGCTTTATTTACATTCGTTGTTATCGATTTACCGAATCATGTAGTAGTAAGGTCCTTTCCGTTGTTTTACAAGTTGTTTTACAAGTGGTATCAGAGCAATCCAGGTTGCTCTACTGCTTTAATTTGGTCAGATAGAATTTCTAGTGAGAGAAAGTTGGGTTTTTTTCGTTCTTCATCATTTTTTCTCAATTCCGAGTGTTTCTGAGGTCAAATTTGATTCTAAATCGTTCCTACTGTGTTTCGTTGCCTACTTCTGCAAATTACAGTCCAAAACGTCCAAATTCTCAAAATTCAGTCGAAAATGGTTTGGTACGCCGGTTGAGTCCATTGGTATGCCTGATGATCCACTGGTACATTGACTGGTACGCAAGACAATCTTTATAGAGTTTTGGTACGCTGAGTGGTGGTACAGAAGACAATCTTCAAAGTTTGGTACGCGACGGTTATTCAGTGGTACGCTGACAGTTACACCATACCAAGTTGGTACGCTGCTTGGTTTGGTACGCAGATTATTCTAGTCCGCTACTGGTACGCTGAGTTAGTTTGGTCCACTGATTTGGTCTAGTACGTAGATTGGTACGTTGGAAGATTTTGGTTCGTTGAGAAGTTTTTGGTCCGCTAGCAGAAAAGTGGTCTTTACTAAAACTGACGAAACTTGAGTTTCGTTAAGAGTTACGGGAGCTAATACTAGCCAAAACGTTCATCTCGACGAGATCTATACTTTTACTCGCCTAACGGCCAGTACCTTCTGGTTTGACCCCCAAAATCCGCTTGGAAGACCTTCGTTTTTTGAGTTCGAAGTTTTGACGATCGATTTTTTACTTCAAGATGAGTGATTTTCACGCATTTTCAGCTGCTCAAACATCGTTGCAAGAAATGATGAATTATGATAACAAGATAGGAACAACTTAGAAGGTTCCTAAGTTGCTACGATTAGAAGATTACCACAATTGGAAGAAATGATTTGAATCATACATATTTTCTCAAGATGTTGATTCTTGGATCCCAATTGAAAAAGAATATGAGTATCTAACGATAAGCCCGAGAATACCAAAGATGATAAGTGATTCTGATGCTGATGAAAAGAGAGTGATGAATTAAAAGAGAAGTTTCTAGAAGCTCTACCCGAAAAGTGGGAAAATTATGTGATGATGTTGACTAATGATCCAAGTTACTCAAATTGCACATTCAATCAATTGACTAGCAAGTTACAAGCTCGTGAAATGGAACTGATTGTGAAGAAGTCAGCACATCCATCCGTTCAAAATCCTAAATTATATTTTGGCGAAATTCTGCTACCGTGCATGCTAAAGCAAAGTCACATTCTAATTCAAGTTTTAATCCACCTTCAATAGCTTTTCTTGCTGGAAAGTCTGAATATACTGGTTATTCTTAGGTTGCATTTTTTCTATTCCTGATAGATCAACAAACAAGTCTACTTCCACTCAAGCAACTGACGATCTATCTGCTTTGTTATCTGCTTTCATATCATCTGCTTCTGGATCAATTTTTAGTCAAATTGGTAATTCTGGTATGTTTCCAGAAGATTTAAAACAGATGGATGATGATCAGCTGCATAAGTTAGATTTGGAATGGCAGTTTGCTATGTTAGTTGAAAGAGGAAGAAGGTTTATGAAGAAACATGGCAAGAATTCTATTATTCATGGAGACAAACTGGGATTAGATAAGTCAAAACTGAAATGTTACAAATGTTCCAAATTCAGACATTTTGCTAGTGAATGCAATCAATCCTGATCTGAATCAAGTACTTCGGATAAGCATGATCACAACAAAGACGGAGAAGCTATAATTTCTCAACTTGATGAACCTTATGACTGGTCCAAAGACTTTCCTGATGAATCTGCTATTATAGCAACTGTGCAAGTTGACGCAAGTGATTATGATTCAAGTGTTAGTGGTTACGAATCAACGTGTGAATTTTGTGCTAAAAAATATAAAAATATTCGAGAATTGCTTCAAGAAAAAGAAGGGTTGATTGTTGGTATGAAGACAAAGGAAGAAGAATTAGAAAATTTCAAGAAGAAGTTGAAGATTCTGATGAGATTTTCAAGATAAATGAGAAATTAGCCAAGGAAAAGAATGTTTTGATGGAAGAGTTTGTAGAGCTTCAAACAAAATTGGATGAGTTGGTTATTGCAGATAAAGAACAAATTTTGAAGTTGCAAACTAAGAATGAAGAGTTTGTTAAAAGTGTTGAGAAGTGGGAGAGTGAAGCAAAAGATGTCATTGGTGATTTTGATGCCTTGTTTCAGAAATCAACTGCAAGAGTAGAATCGCTGAAGCAATCTTATGATGAACTCAAGAAAGAGTTTGATGACGTTAATGCTACAGAAAATCAACATCAATTGATTCATTCTGAATTACAAGACAAAGTTATCAGTTTAAAAGAAGAAAATCAATTGCTGAAAAGAAATATTGAGATTCATGAGGGTCGGGTGAAGAAAATTACCCAAGAAGTGTATGATGCCCATGATCAGATGAGACAAGAGAATTTTTTGTCTAATAGAGCATCGGAACAATTGATTGAATCAGAAAAAGCATTGGGTGAAGCTCAAAAGAAAATATTTGATTTGATGTTGAAGTGTTGGATCTTAAGAGGCAGTTGAACAATTTGAAGAATTCACATTCTTTCACCAGTTATTTATGCAAAGATGAGAATTTCAAGAAGATTTTTGGAAGTGAAGAGCATGAGCATAATAAAATTTTTACATCCAGTTATTCAATCTGATGATCTAGCTGATATTTATGTTTCTGATATAACTGGCGATTATTCTGAATTTGTGTCTGAAAAGTCTGAGAAGAAGAAAGCAAAGTCTTCAACCAAGAAAGTGAACTCTTCAACATCTGGTGCACCCACATTTGTTAAATTTGTTTCTGGTGGAACTGGTGTAGTTGATAAAAAAATTTCTGATGACAGGATGGTAGAGAACAATGAAAAGATGGTGTCTGATGAAAAATTGGCTGCTAAGTTGGTAGAAGCTAACAATTTGAAGTGTATTAAAGCTAAATTTACACAAGTTGCTCAAGCTGAATCTTCAAAATCTCAAGTTGAATTGTCAAGATTACCCAGGTACAAACGTTCCAGTTTGGGAATTAACAATCAGAAGTTTGAGAAGAATGTCAAGAAGAACATGCCAAAGAAAGCTTCAAAAGAAAACAAAGACACCAGTTAGAACAAATTTATCATTTGGCTCAAGTCTTTATTTCTACCATGGAAAAGAGATTCGGGAGAAAGAAACAACAGAAGGATTCATCTGAAGGTTCTCCAAAAGAATTTTCATTGTCTAGATCAAATTCTACTCCTCGAAATCCTACTTCCAAATGGATACATTCTAACCGATTTCAAATTTTTGATGATATTTATGATAGTTCTGAGTCTGATGACAGATGTCATCCAGTTCAGGACAAACCACAATCTAAATGATCATATCGTTAAACCACAATTTAAATGATCTGAAAATGCGTGAGCATCGGATCGTCTACTCGATCTAGCTAATCGAACATCGAAACGTAATTAACCGATTGTTTTATTGATCACAACAAACAATTACAATCAGTCTAAACACTCAGAAACACAACACAAAGAAACACCTTGAGAACACACACTTAGCAGAAATCTCACACGCTCAGACCTCTCAATTACAAAGTCCAAACATCTATATATACCCAGCTGGCCGATCTCTGTCCGAACCTCAGGTTCGGCCAGTCCTAACTTTAGGTTTGGACCATATTCGGCCAGACCTAATTTTGCGTGAACTTGTTCCTTGCTCGATACTTCACACGACGCACATATCAGGTATCAACAAACTCCCCCTCGTCGTGTGCAGTATCTCTACTCTTCTACATCATCAAATCTGTATCTTCAACTAAGCTCCCCCTCAAGTGTCTAATCTGTTCGTCCGATGAAATGAATCTTCGAACAAACTCCTCCTCAACTTGATCGTAGCTTGATCTTGAATACTTGACAATGTCTGGTGTATCTCTGGTCTTTTATCAACAAACTTCAGAAGACTTGAAGTTGTGATCTCTTGCACCTTAGCATCCTGCAACAATATTTAAATAATCTTGGCGCAAAACGTCTCTTCGAGACTCCAAGATATGATTTTGAAAATTTGATTTTGTATCACGTGCTGATCAGATCGAAAATAAAGCAGAAACAAAATCTTTTTGGCTTTTTGGAAGTTTATATCAAAACAAACCTAAAATCTTTTTGATTTTTCAAGTTAATGCTAAAATACACTGAAAATATTTTTGTACTTTTCTGAAATAAAATGAAATCACAATACAGAATCAAACACTATTTTTGGTATGAGAAAGATCACTATACGGGATCATATTGGTCATAACGCACTGAATTAAACTTCAATTTCAATTAATTGAAACACATAAGTCATGTTGATTGCCGATATAATTTGTCCATATTAAACTCAGGCAGAATGTACTTATAACATCTGGATATGTTAAGGTATTGATTAGATTTGCGTTGACCAGTGTACCTCACACTATTAGACATACTCAGACATTTTGTGTTTGAATTTCTTTTTCCTTTTGTGTGATAGCACATTTGATTTTTCACAATTGCATAGTATTTTTCATGATATTTTCAACTGTGTTCCATGCAAAAAGAAATAAGAATATTAAAACGTCTACCTTAAGGTCGATCTTTCGATACACAGATAAGGCCTCGGATTTAATAAAATAAGAAAATAAAACAAGTTAAAATTGTATAACCCAACAACAATCAGGTCGGTACTCCCGTACACGCAGAGAAAGTCCGATGAGTTATACGGAACACCAGAGAAAATAAAGCAGAACGTCAAACGAACAACGATCAGGTCGATCTTTCGATACGCAGCGAAAGTCCGATCGTTTGACAAAATAAAGAAAATCAAACAAGTTTAAATCTTTGCAAAATAAACACATGTATACACAGTGACTTCTCAGTTTGAATTTCACACTTATTTTTCTTTTTGTTTCATGAAATATGCATCAAGATGTTATCCACGTGGTCAAGCATTAGTACTTCGTGTATATCACATCTGAATACTTTCTGATTTGCCAACCATATCAAACAATGATCTTATGGCCCTTTCATCTACTCTATCCATGAGTCAGATACATAAGCCAATGTACCATCATTTCCCAATGATCAATTTCTCATAATTTTATATACTGTGCATGTATTCACCTTTCTTCTTTATATATTTGGCATGTATTCACCTTCTCCCCATAACATGCTTTTTCTCAATTACCCCCCCCCCCCCTTACTTACAATTCTCCCCCTTAAAATGAAAACTCTATTTTTGGATTTTCATTTTACACAAAAACAAGACTCTATTTTTGACTTGTTAAGAAAAAATTGTAAGCAAAAAAAAAATGATCAATCAACACGGATATTTTGCAGTTATAGACTTTCAGAAAATATGCAGATTTTAGAAAATTTGATCATGAAATTTAAATTAAGCAGAATATACCCTCCATCAACAACTTTGCAATCGTCGATAGGTCTTCTAGAAGTACCTGCACACTGGTTAAACTAATTAGTTCATAAACGACCCAAAGCGGAATGCTTCTGGTCGACCAGTGTCCTTTTTGCTTTGAAACCACCTTAGGTTTCCATTGTTGTTGTTCTGGTAAGTCAGCTTTTGAAGAAATTATCACATGTGACTGTGACGATGAACCTACACTTTGAACCTTTGAGAACATTGGAACAAAACGTTTTTGTTTATAAAAGAATGTAGGTTCAACTTCATCAAAAACTCTACCACCTTCATCAAAGAATTTCTGTTGGGCAATTTTACCAAAAACTGGATTCTTATGAAACCGTTGTGGGGAATCAGCAGGTAGTGGACAATATTTTGCCATATGCCCTGTTTGGCGGCAAATATAACAAATTTGCTTTGTCTTGTCCCACTTGTGATGTACCTGCGATGAATTACACATAGGAATATCTCGAACATGATGAGAATGAGAATCATATACCTGATGTCTGTGATCATGAACCCATTTGGATGTTGGGCTTCGAGATGTAGAATCAGCACATGACATTTTATCTTTCACAAAATCTCCCGAATCTTCTGAGCATCCATGCAGTGAAGAGGAAATTCTTTATCAGAGAAAAGCTGATCAGAACCTTTGAGCTTGTAGAACCGCTCAGGTTGAACCTTGTCTGCCTTGAAAACCTCCTTTTTCACTTCCATCATTTTAAGTTGCTTCAAATTTTGTGGCACAGATGCTGGAACTTCTTCAATTTTACCTTTCATTGCTTGAAAACCTAAACCAACTTGTTTACCAGAAATCTTCTCCTCAGAATTTGAACACTGGTGTCTATTTTTGGCTAATCTTGTGAATTCAGCTTTCACATCAGAGATTTTCTTCTGATCATAGAAAATTGTCTCATCAAAGACAAGTTGAGACTGAATCTTTTCACTTGAAGTAGCTGATTTGTCATTGTCAGCTGACGATGAACCAGAGACAAATTTTGGGGCTGGAGGAATATCAGATTTCATGTCCTTCTTCTTGTTCTTTTTATTTTTCTTCTTCTTCACAATCGTTTCTTCTTCAGCAGTAGATAATGAAACCTTTGAATAATCAATTTCAGGAACGTGTTCTTGCACTTCTTTGAAAGCTTCTTTGATTTGAGTAGGAGGTGATGGAGTTTTATCAAACATTTTCTCAAAATTGACATCATTAGCTAAAAAGCTCGTGAAAACTTGATAATCGGACACATTATTGAGCAATCTATTAGCATCAATTACTTGAATTTTGAGATCAGAAGTCTTCCGTTGAGCTTCAGCTAACTCTTTCTCAGTAACAATCAATCTTTTGGCAACTTTATGAGTTTCAAACTTCTGCATTCGAAGATTTTCCAAGCCTTCAAACAACTCTTTCTTTAGTTTAGCTTCATTTCGCCTCTGAATCTCCAAAATTGCTCTTTGAACTTTATTCACACTAACCAACTCCCGCTTCTCATCCAATAATTTTGCCATGTCAACTTGATATGCTTCAATTTGAGCAGCGGATTCTTCAGCATTCTTGGTAAGCAAATCAAGCTAAATTTTGGATTTTTCAAACAAATTTTGGAAATCAGAAGTAGCATCTTCAGCATCAAACTTCCATTTCTTTATTTGATTGAACAAATCCTCCTTCTGTTCTTCTAAGATGTAAATTCTATCAGCAAGCATCTATTCATTTTCTTTGACGGAATAAAGATTTGCGTTAAGCATACTCACTTCTTTTAACAAAGATTCATTTTTCAACATCAACTCCTTCTCACTGGTTTAGACACCTCTAATTCTTCCTTTACTGCCTTAAATTCCTCAAAAAGCTTTTGAATTTCATGCAATAATGAAGTATTTTATTTCATCAGACTCTCCATATTCTTAGCAGATGCATAAGAACTTTGTGTTGAACTAGTATCTGAACTAGTATCTGAAAATTATAGTCATCTTGTTGAACATGAGTAACAATCAAAGCCGTTGGATCACAACCAAATTGTTTACCCCAATCATAAACAGCATCTTGTTGAACTGTTAGCGTTGTTGTCTTGCCTGTGTTACTAGATGATGATTGAGAAAAACCAGGCTTGGATGATTGAGTAAAACCAGGTTTATTAGCATGTTGGCATTCTTTGGCAAAATATCCAAGTTGTAAACATTTATAACATTTTAACTTTGACTTGTCAAAACCTAATTTCTCAACAGAAATATTTCTTCCATGTTTCTTGAAAAATCTCTTCGATCGTTGGCATAACATAGCATATTACCAAGATATATCCAATTCAGTTAGTTGATCATCATCAAGTGCATCAAGATCATCGCTGGTTAACTTTGCATCAGCAACATTCTTGATAATCAACCCAAAAGATGATGAAATCAATGCAGAAATCATTTTGGCACAATCATTTGTTGATTCAACAGAAAACGCATTCTAACTTGATGTATTTGGAATTGTAAAGCTACAACCCCGTGAAGAACTGTTATCAGAATTTCCTGAACTTCCTGACAAGAAAGCAACATTTGGTGCAGAACTCAAATTAGGCTTAGCTTTTGCATTCATGCTTGCACTATTCTCACCATGATACAATTCAGGATTCTGCAAAGTAGCAGTTGACTTCTTTGAGTTTAACATTTCCATTTCCCGAGCATGAAGTTTTCCAGTAAGCTCGTGAAATGTCATTATAGAATAATCCTTATCATGAGTGAGTAGCAAAACATAGTTTTCTCATTTTTCAGGCAAAGCTTCCAAAATCTTTTCTTTCAAATCAGCATCGGTTTTCTTAATCCCAACCACGTTTAATTCACTAATCAAGTGTGACAACCTTGAAACGAGAGCAGTAATGTTTTCATTGTCATAATTCTGAAAATTATCAAACTCTTTGTTTAGAACTTTCTTCCGACTCTTCTTGTAGTCATCATTACCTTCACACCTCGCTGATAAAGCATCCCACAATTGCTTAGATTTCTTGCAAGTGCTAAATTGATGAAGCAACTCAGTGGGTAATGCCATTGTAAGATAACCGTATGCTTTTTGTTCAAGCTCGTATGATTTTCTTTCAGCAAGATTAAAGGTATGAACTTCTTTGAAATCTCCCGCATCTATTGGATGTTGATAAAGCTTCTTAAGCGGGATCCACAAATCGATATCATTTGTACTTATGTAAGCATAAAATTGTTTCTTCCAATTTTGATAATCTTCTAGCTTCAACAATTTGGGAACTTTCTGACTTGTTCCGATTTCATTGTCAAAATTTAGCATAGTTTGCATCGTATTCTGCATCGCCGCAAATGCTTGAAATTCCGACATAGTTGAAAATTTTGAATTCTGTCGGCTGAATTTGCTCCGAACCTATCACTGACCTCTGAACCTAGTCCGAACTTCGTCCGAACCCTAAATCAGTCGTCCGAACTCTATCCGAACCACTGAACACCGAACTCTGTCTGAACAACACTCCGACCCTACTCCGAACCTACACCGAACTAGTACAAGCTCCGAACTTTGACCGAACTTTCTCCGAACCTGAGCTTCAGAGCAGTTACTCCGAACCTAAGCTTCGGAGCAGTTACTCCGAACCTGACCAGAACCCTCCGAACCTCGACATGATTTTTCAAAAAACGTTCGATTTTGGACGAACTTTGATGAGATTTGCAGCAGTAGGACAGAAAAACTCATTAGGAACGAATTAGAAACAAATTTGTCATGAAATGCACGACAAAAATGATTGAAATCACGTAAACCAACTCGAGACAATTTCAAAAACGTTCAAAAATCCAAAAATAGCAACCACAGATCAGTAGAGTAAACCAGAAAGCTCTGATACCACTTGAAAATGTGTGAGCATCGAATCGTCTACTCGATCTAGCGAATCGAACATCGAAACGTAATTAACCTATTGTTTTATTGATCACAACGAACAATTACAATCAGTCTAAACACTCAGAAACACAACACAGAGAAACACCTTGAGAACACACACTTAGCAGAAATCTCACACGCTCAGACCTCTCAATTATAAAGTCCAAACATCTATATATACCCAGTTGGCCGATCCCTGTCCGAACCTCAGGTTCGGCCAGTCCGAACTTCAGGTTCGGACCATGTTCGGCCAGACCTAATTTGGCATGAACTTGTTCCTTGCTCGATACTTCACACGACGCACATATCAGGTATCAACATGATCATATTGTTTGTGCTATCAATGTCACCGACAGGGACATATGGCACAGGATTGTCCTACAACTGCCAAAAGAACATTTTTAAACAAATCTACCACATTTATTGATGAATCGGGCAGAATTTTTACTTAGTCATCACTTTCCAAAACTAAATCTAAAAAGAAACAATTTTTCAAATTTTATTCTAGTGTTGGTGGGTCATTACAGGATGATGATTTAGCAAAAACTAAAAAGGCAAAAATGCAGTGGCGACCTAAAGTGGTTAGCACGGCTGCTTCTGATTTTGTGGAAGACACTAGTCGACTAGAAGTTGTGTGCTTCGGGTCCTTTGAATACTAGTCTTTAAATCCAGTGTGCAGGGTACTTCAAGAAGACTTATTGGTGATTGTGAAGTTCTAGCTTCAAGCAGTTACTAATAGTGGGGTTTTCTGCGTAACTTAAATTAAATGCTTCATTTTATAGAACTAAGAGTTTTTCTGAAAGCTTAAACTAAAAGGTATCAGTATCGATTGGTCAATTTTCTTTCTTTTACATTCCGTATGTAGTTTAGGGGGAGAAAATTGAAAAACCAAAAATAGTGTCTTTGTGTTTTTGTTAAAATGAAAAATCCAAAAATAGAGTTTTCATTTTAAGGGGGAGAAAAAAGGAAAAATACAAAAACATTGAAAAAGAGAAAAATACAAAAACATTGAAAAATGAGAAAATGTACCCAACATGATTGGGAAATGATGGTACATTGGCTTACGTGGTTGACTCATGGATTAATTAGATGAAAAAAGCCATAAGATCATTGGTCGATGTGCTTAGTAGGCTCGGCATTAAATCAGAAAGTATTCAGATGTGATATACATTAAAATACTAATGCTTGATCAAGTGGACAACATCTTGATGCGCATCTCAAGATTTAAAAAAAAAAGATATGTGGAAAAAGAAAAATGAGAAGTCACTCTGTATACATGTGTTCATTTTGCAAATATTTAAACTTGTTTGATTTTCTTTATTTTGTCATACGATCGGACTTTCTCTACGTGTCCACAAGACCGACCTGATTGTTGTTCATTTGATGTTCTGCTTTATTTTCTTTGGTGTTTCGTATAACTCATCGGACTTTCTCTGCGTGTACGGGAGTACCGACCTGATTGTTTATGGGTTATACAATTTCAACTTGTTTTATTTTCTTATTCTGTAAAATCCGAGGCCTTATCTACGTATCGAAAGATCGACCTTAAGGTAGGCGATTTAACGTTGTTATTTCTTTTTGCATGGAACACAGTTGACTTAATCATGAATAAAAGCACTATGTGTTAAATCACAAGTGAAATCACAAAGTGTGATAAGCATATACATATCTGAGTATGTCTGATAGTGTGGGGTACACTGGTTAATGCAATCTAATCAATACAATAACATATCCAGAGATTATGAGTATGATTGTGCCTGAGTTTAAGAAGGACAAATTATACCAGTAATCAACATGACTTGTGTGCTGAAGTAATTGAAATTGAAGTGTAGTTCAGCATGTCATGACCAATATGATCTCAAGTCGTGATCTTTCTCGCAAAAGACTAAAAATAGTGTCTGATTCAATATTGCATTTATAATTCATATCTGATAAAATCCAAAAAGTTTTTGGGTGTGTTTTAGCATAAACTTAGAAATATCAAAAAGATTTTCGGTGTGGTTTCATGTAAAATTTCAAAAAGCCAAAAAGATTTTGTTTCTTATTTGTTGTCGACCGATCGATACACGATACAAAATCATGATTTCAAAACTATATCTTGGATTCTCGAAGAGAAGTTTTGCGCCAAGATTAAATTAATTTTCAAAAGAAAAAGAAAATCACATGTCTGTCTTCTGAAATTGCAGGTTATCTGTGTGACAATACTCTAGCATGGTGAAAGGGGGAGTATGAAGTATCTTTCACAAGTGCATCTTGAAGTTCAAAGGCGATTCCAGTTCTTATCCAGCCATGCAAGATCTATTTCTGACAAGATTTCAAGTTGAATATCGGACGCAGCGATGCTGAAGATTGAAGACTAAAGTTCTGGTTGGATAGATAGATAGCTAGATACACTACATGTTAAGGGGGGAGTTTGTTAGAGCATATTCCTATGCTACGATGTGTCTCATGTATTGTATCTAGATTAGGGTGAGTTTGTGAGTCAAATAGTAAACATACCATTAGGGCCGTTCCATATGGTCCGCCGTACCAGTTGGTACGGACGTACCAACGGATACGTAGGTTGGTACACTAGCCTCTTTGGTAAGACTATAAATAGATTGTGTTTGAGAGAGTTCATTAGAGTTCTAAGAGTTTAGTCATTCTTAACTGTGTGTTTTTTAAGGTGTCTATCTTGTAAAGACCGATTTCACATCAAGAATCCCGATCTTGAGCGAGAATGAGAGTCGTATTCGAAAACCCGACAGACGATGATGAATGAGAAGAATCTAGAAAATCATAACAGAAAGATGATAATCAAGTCGAATGATTTCATTGTTCGAATGATTACAACAACGAAATCATGACAACAATATCTCTCTAGGAATCCATGACTCACTGTCTCTCTCTAGAATGGAAATCTCACACACTCTACAGAAAAATCATCATCTCCACACTCAGAGACTCTTCTTGTAATGGGGCACCCTCACTATATATATAGTGAGGGTGACTAATAAGTGAAAACATAATAACTGAACAAATTACAAATAAAGAAAATAAACATAAATATTAATTAAATCAAAGTTGATTTAATTATCCGAAGCTTGACTCGCTCGAACCGATCTTCTGTTGACCCAAACGATTGACTTTTCCAGAAAACAGTCTTCGGTCCAATCTCGCAAGCCTCGAGCATCACAACCCGCGTCTCTGAATCATTTCACATGGATTCTTCAGTCGAATGCTTCGATAAACAGATTTGATGGCGTCAGTCACATAGATTTTTGTTCCAACATATTTCCCCTTGACTGATGCGTTCAAATCTGTTCAGCTGCTGAAGACCCGCTCTGCTGTACATCTTCAATGAGAAACTGATAAACCGGAGACAATCTGTTGTAGAGATTCCCCCTCTGAATAAGCTTCTTCTGTTCTCGTTTCTCCAGTTGAGATCCAAGTGTTCCGCTCACTCGGTTCACACGGTCGGGTACAATACTAAGAAAATGCTGAACATCGGAGTCATAACCGCAACAAACTGAATCAGATAAACCAATCAATCATCGAACATGCTCCAACTTCAGATAATCGACCCGATAATCCAGTTCCATATTAATTCATCCTATTTCTCTAAATCTCTCCAAAAACATCCAGTTGGAAGCATAATAATCAGATGCGGAGAGTCGAACCGTCGAGATCGGTTGCCTAGATAAATTAGATAAACAATCTTAGAATCAGACAATCTTGCGAAAAACTGGAAGCCGAATGCTGACAGTTGTGAAAGATCCATATATATTGCACGTGTTCCGCGTGACTGGATTGTATGCAAAAATAAGTTCGATTCGAGTAACGGGTGAAAAATATCACGATAAACGTCACTTGAATCGAGAAAATATGTCAAATCTGTGAAAATCTGAGATCCCGAGCGTAAAATATTCATAAATGGAGTCTTCGTAATTTTGGGGGAAGAAAAACGAGCTCAGAATAATATTCCGTGAATTGGTGAAAATGGCTCAATCTGAAAAATTCCGTCAATTTTCGTCAAGTAACGGCTCCTTGAGAGATTTAATCGATAAATTCCATAATTAAGTGAGATTCTAGTTAATCCGATTAGCTAACATCCGCGCCGTCCGTGGTCGATAGCAAACGTGTGCGTGAAGTCAATAAACGAGAACCCCAATAAAATGGAATAATTTACGACTAACAAAAAATTTCTGAAATTCCATCGCGACGTCATCTCGTTAATCTTGTTAAAAACCGAGAAGAAAAACCCCGCAGTTAACGAATAATACTGGAAAAATTGTTAGTGTATTAAATCTCCACAAGAAAAACCATAATCCATGTCTAGTAGCTTGGACCAATTAGAAATCACTTTCTCCATATCATCTACGGCTGAAAATGAAACAATCCAATGGATTGTGAAGCTGTTCTGCGTGCAGGGCTTTTAGCCAATCAAAAATCAGCAGGAGAAGCACACTATTAGATCCAACGGTTGAAAAAGTGAGGAGATCTAACTGCTAGAATTGATGATCCGTGAGGAGTGTGAAAGCGCCAATCAGATGGTGACAACACCAAAGCCTCCAACGTCTCTTTACAACTGAGGGACCCAAGCTAAGAGGCCATCAGCCAATCACAGTCCAGCAGCACATAGCCTTTTCAACGGTAGTCTTCTCCAGCAGGGCCCACGAGAATGTTCTCCACCAATCACAAAAGGGACAGCGAAAAGGTTTGACCTGGAGCCGACAAATGGAAGAGAGAGACATTCTCTCACATTCGCATGCTGCCATTCACTAGCTAACACGTCAGCGCTATGTCTTCTTCATCCACGAACCCTAAAACGAGCGGAGAAACTCACCGGGAAAACGCACCTACCCGGAAAACCGTAAAAGCTTCATATCTCGGAGAATACATGATGAAAATCTTTAAATTTTATACCCACGAACTCGTATGATCATCCTCTACAGCCCTGGATGAACAAAATTCTCTAAAATGGCCTCAAAGAAAAACCCAGAATCAAGTCCTCTAACAAAAGAAGTCCGCTAAAGACGATTCAAGTTCGCTAGGGGGGCCAGAGAAGTTCGCTAAAGAGCTGAGAAGTTCGCTAGGGATTGAAGTTCGCTAAAGCAAAGTGAAGTTCGCTAAGCATAACTTCAAGTTCGC